>JAVJIF010006611.1:162500-215000 GCA_038442645.1 Agave tequilana | reverse complement strand
ACAATAATTTTCAACAGACGATGAAGCATACAACTTTTACAATGCTTATGCAAGAAACAGAGATTTTAGCGTGAGAAAAAAAGGAATATATAAGTCTTGTAGGCCTCCTCATGAAGTTATTTGTAGGAAATTTTGTTTCAATAAGGAGCATATGAAGAAGTTGTCTGACAACAGACAAGATAGGCTTACAATCAACTGTCGAATCAACACTAGAGTTGAGTGTCCTATTGAGATGCATGTATGTCTTCATTTATTACCACACTGAAGATTTTCGGTTGTCACCAAGTTTGCTGATTCTCATTCACATGATTTATCATGCCCAAAAAGGTCCATCACTTTTACTCTCACCAGACACATCGATCAAAGATTAGCAGAAGAATTATGACCAACTTGGTTAATGTAGGAATTTGTCCTTCAAATATTTCTCGTGTTGTTAATATGATGAACCACGGAGAAGGTTGTGAAGAAGTAAGCCCGCAACAAGTTATTGATTTTATTCGACACTGAAGAAATAACATTGGCCTGGAGTTTATTTCAGTAATCAAATATTTTCAAGAAAAAGCTGAGTCTGATCTAAATTTTTTTTTGTCAGTGAAGTTTATAATGCGGGCACACTAACAAGTATTTTTTGGGCTGATGGAAGAGCAATCTCCTCGTATTTGAGTTTTTGTGATATGGTTATTTTTGACACAACATACAGGACTAATCATTTGAACCTGTCATTTGCTCCATTCACTGGAGTGAATCATCATCGACGGTCAATTTGTTTAGTTGTACATTGCTTGTAGACGAGCAGATGGATACATTTGTTTGGCTATTCAATAAATGGCTCAAATGCATGCACAGTGTTGCACCAAAAGTGATTATTACTAATCAAGCTGTCCATATAGGTGATGCCATCAAGATGGTATTTCCAACTACTCGGCACCGTTATTATTTTTGGCATGTAAGGAAACATATTGCCAAGTAATAAATCTCCTGATGAACAAGTATGGGAAGATTTTGCCTCTAATTTCCATCTGTGATATACCTCCCGTGATATAATCACATGCAAGGAACGATGGAGATTGATGAAGGAAAAATATCATATAGATGAAGAAAAAGACAGTTAGTTGTGGAAGATGTACAGATTGCATTGGCACTGAGTTAATGCTTATCTAAATAATATTTTCTGTGCTGAAATGATAACCAGTCAAAAGTCTGATAGTATTAATTCCTTCTTTGATGGTTTTGTCAATACAAACACAAAACTTATTGAGTTTGTCCACCAATACGATAAAGCTGTCACTGCCCGTCGTAATTCTGAAACTCAATAAGACTTTCAGTGTTTGAATTGTGTGCCCAATTGTACATCGAATTCATATGAGATACAAGTTTTAAAATTTTATGCTAGGAAGATTTTTCAGTTATTTCAAAAGGAATGAGCAGTTGTAATGACACTCTTTTCGGAAGAGTTGGAAAATGATAAACCAAGAGCAAATTATTTGGTTGGTGAATTTTCAAACTCAAAAGACATTTGAGAAAAGGTCAGTTATGAGAATCTGGTGAACTTAACGTGTCTTATAGTTGCGTGATTAGTCTCTAATTTTACATAATTTTTATCACATCTTCATATTTATTCGTATTAAATTCTGCTAATAAAGCTTTACTTGCTTGATTCTAGGTCCATAGTGTGCAATGAAGAAGAAGACCCTAAATTATCATTTAATTGGTGATTAAAATCCTATTAAGATAGCCATTGACCTAGAAGAGCTGATTCGTTTAAAACCAGGGGCTGCAAACATGAAATCAGGAACAGGAACTGACAGGAGACAGACAGGACCGCGCGCGGCTCGAAGCGCCGCGGCCGCGGCCGCGTCTTGGGCCAGGGTTTGTCCCCTGACCCCCCTCTTCCCTGGTGCCTATAAATACCTCCCTGGGGTTCCAGAGTTTGGGATAGACAGAGTTTTAGGAGTAGTTTTCATTCCATGTTGTAGTTTAGGGTAGTTTAGCTTAGGTTTTCTTCTTCCTCCATTGTATTTTCCATTTTGTAGATCTTGTAATAGGGAGAGAGAGTGGTACATGCTTGGAATGTAAGAGTGCTTGTAATAGAAGGTGACAATCTATAAAAAGTGCTCTCTTTACCTCTCTATGTTTTCTTCTCTCTAAATCTCTTTTACATGTGTAGCTAACTTTTCTCTTATGGCAACTAACTACTAACCACTAACTTACTAACTTCTTATTTGATATTCTACATGAATCTAATAGCCTCGGTTTGGCCTTGCTCTTGCAAGAGCCATTGATGGCTCATGATGATGGATCTAACACTCTAACTTCCTAACCACTAACAAACTAACATCACTTTACTCCATGCTTACTTTTTTATAGTATTGATGGTTTAAGTGTAGCTTGCACTTGTTTGATGAGTTGGGTTGTGATGAGTTACATATGGGTCGTGCTTTGAATCGCTCTTGAACCAAGGACTAGTGATGGCCAATGATACATGCGAGGCAACTATCACTAAGAGGTTAGCATGTTGGTGGAGTCATTAGTAGTTAGTGCCATGAGTTTTCTTTCTTTTTCACTTTGTTTTAGAAATACAACAAAAACCACAAATACATTATTTTCAATGTTTCCCACTTTTTCGTATTTCACCGTACCTCTCTTTTCATTCTTTGCTTTCTTTTCTTTTAATTCTTTAAAACTTTAAGGAACATTTAACGTACACGTGAATCAACCGGTAAAGCTTCTATCGCCTCCCGTCCTTGTGGATTCTACTTGGTTTAGCCACTATGGTATAACGGAAGTATCGAGGAAGCCAAAGCACACACACTTTAAATCTTGATCTCAAAACATACACTTTTTGTGCGCGGTTTTTCCCCGATTAAATTTTGGCGCTGTTGCGGGGGATGGGAACGGTTTGATTTCACGTTTTTGTTATCTTTGTTTTTTGGTGTGCAGGTTAAAGTTTTTGGCATTGCAGAGGTCCATACTTGCTCTAGTGTGGTTGGGTAAATTCTTGTGCATTCTTATATTCTGCTGCTAATTTTCGTTAAATATCACCTATATACTGTAAACAATTTTAAGAACTAAAATATAGAAATTGGATGCTTTAAAACAGTTTAGACATTCACATTTAGGCACGTGTCAATTTTCATTCAAATATACTGTATTTTATTCTTGTGTTGTTGTGATATTGATAGGAGGTGTACATATTGCACTGCATATAGTTAGGACAAACACTTCAGTGATTTAATCGCTTTTTTGTGTTCATTCTTATCTATATTGCACACTTGCGCTAATTTAACTTAAGGGCAAAATCAAAAATAACATAAGGTGGGGAGTCATTACTCTCCCTTAGCCCAAAAATCACCTCCCACTCACACAACCAAGCCTTAATAAAATTTGCTAGACGTTGGCCCCTAGGGACATCTCGGACTCATTTAAGAGATTGACCTAAGGGGAAAGTTGTTAGAATTTGACTCTTGTTAAATCGGTGTTTAAGGTTTGGGATTGAGAGGCGAAACCTCGAAGAACAGTGGTTTGGCATAATTAGGCCCGTTGCTCCGGCACGGATACCTCCCACTGATCTTGCCCCTACCTGGCCGATTAACTCGTGGTCAGCTTCCGACAATATACCTCCCGTGGACAGTCTAATCAGTTAAGAGTCATCTTGGTCTAAGTCAACCCTAGCATAGGCTTGTTTTCTTTTTCTTTTTCTTTGTTTGTTTGTTTGTTTGTTTTCTTTTTTATATATTGTGAAATAGATTTTAACAACAATAATTCTTTCAATCAAAATATGAATCCATATTTCACTCCGACCTCATTTGACTCGGATAACTCCAACCTGGTTATGTACAACATGAACCAACCATATATGCCGAGTTGGGATTATTCGACTCAATATGACCCATATCTCCAATCCTATAACCAAGATTTTCAAAATAATTTCAATTCTTCACAGAGTCAATGGGGATTCACCTCCCCCGAGTCAAATTCTCAACCATCTTGTCTACAATTTTCACAATATTCATTCCCCAATTTTGATTCATATACTCCTTTTCCTGAACCACCAATTGAAGAAAAATCATCATTGGAAAGGACTTTGGAAGAAGCGATAGAGGCCCAAAAATAATTTGAAAACAATATGGCCTCATCATGTCCACAAAATTTCCAAAATTCATGTAGTTCTTTCCCAGAAAAACTCAAAGGAAAATCATTATGGGAAAAAACTATGGAATTCGTGCAAGAGACCGAGCGCATAATACAAAATACGATTGACTTCCTATGTCCATCAAATGTTCAAGAATCTTGCCATTTTGGAAATCCAGCTTCAAATTCATCATACCAACCTGAACTTGACCAACATCCAATTCCTGATGCTTTGGCAAGTTATCTATTTTCTGAAATTGAACTTGAAGATGAATGTGAACCTGAGCTTCAAGTTAGCGATTCGAGTCCGTTCATTGAATCACTGTCGACTCCTGTAGTGTTACCTAAACTAAGTAACGTTCTTGAGCTAGTTTTGATTCTCATACTTCCTGAACTTGAATCAATCATTTCACCCATTCACATTCCTTCCGTGGACAAAAATTAAAATTCAATTTTCTTACATCCTTTTGAACTTGCCCAAAATTTTGAGAACCACCTTGACATTTTAGCAAGTTATCCTTTTCTTGAAATTGAACTTGAGCTTGAAAGTGATCCTGAACCTCAAGTTGGTAATTCTATTTCACTTTTTAATTCAATAATAACCCCGGTATCTTTACCAGATTTTTTCTCTATTCTGGAGTCAACATTGAATCCTGTACTAGTATATCGTGAAATGGAATCACCAACTCTTATGATCAAACTTCATTCATGGGGACAATGTATGAACATCAATTCTTTGGTTTGGACCCCATTATTGAACCGATTTTGACTCTCATTGTTGACTCTTGACTTGATCTGAGTCAAATTCCCGAGTCAGTGTCAATTTTTACTCCTCTTCCATTTGAGTCCAAATCAATCATCTCCCTAAATCACACATCAGTGTTGGACAAGACTGTTAACGAAAATGACCCAGTAATTATTTTTGAAAATTGGAAAGTAGATGGGGATAATTTTTTTAAATAAGATTATTCATTCAATCAACATTTTATTGAATCATATTAGAGAGGTCATTGGTGGGTTTCTGCAAGATCCACGATATCTTAATTGGGTAGCAATGCTTGGCCCAATCAGACCACCACCGGAGCCACCCCCTTGAGGTAATCTTCCTTCCCTCTCCATTTGTTTCATGTATTTACACATTCACGATGCATTGAGGATCATGCATGAGATAAGTGTAGGGGAGGGTTTACTAACGTAGTTAGGTTTATATTTTCTTCCTTTTACATTTCTTTTTAATTAAAAAAAAATCTTTTATATAAAAATTTTTCTTTTCTTTTTACAAAACTTTTTGAAACAAGATAAATAGTTTTGATTTATTTTTAAGAAAATTAAGATTATCTTAGGAATTAGGAAGACCTAAAATTATGAAAATTTTAAACAGAGTCAAAATAATAGATTTTGTTTAAATTTTAGGATAAGAAAGTAAGATTGAAAAGATAATTTGATCTTGAATTTTTTTGCCTAGATTTATGCACTCCACACTTACATAATTTTTGGGATTGAAACAAAGACTGAAAATGCCATAAAAAATATATATAAAAAAAATTATTATGATAATAAAAATCACTTATTGAAGTTGAGTAATTATGCCTCAGGAAGCATGATTATTCGCACCTAAAATGGTGGATAAAAAAATAAATAATCCCCTTTAGTTTTGTGGCCTTGTTTACTCGAGTCCTTAAGTCCGAAGGATGTTTTCTCATTTGGTGCCCTAAGACCATCTGGTTTGGGTGTAACCGGCTAAAGGCTCACTACCCGAGTAAATAAGAAAGCCTAAGAAAACTAAGGGAAGAAGAAAAAAATAGATATATAATATATATACTAATATAAACACATGGCATGAAAGTTAGAGTCGATATCCCAAAAATCTTCGCAGTCCACAAAGTGCATATTTTTCTAAGAGTTTTATGAAAGGTCAAAGAGTCAATTCAATTTTAAATTCTTACATTTAATTATAACAAGATTTGTTGCATTTTGACTTAGCTTAAGAAAGAACAATTTCTGGTTAACCTCTGACCTTGGATCACTTATATTTTCGCAAAAATACTTCAAAACTTTTCTCTATTTCAAAAATGCGTTTTCAAAACACTGACATTTGATTTCTTTCTTTAGGGATTTTGTGGGTGTAATTCGCTGAAAACCCTCAGGAAGCAAAACTCCTCCTCTAGGGGAAACTTAGAGGTTTAACGGCTTGTTACACATGCTCAGTGCAATCGCGTCACTTGCGAAAGTGGTGTAATAATTTTCTTATTTTGTTTTGCTCGGGACGAGCAAAAGATAAGTGGGGGGGTGTGATTAGTCTCTAATTTTGCATAATTTTTTTTATCACATCTTCATATTTATTTCGTATAAAATTCTGCTAATAAAACTTTGTTTGCTTGATTTCTAGGTCCATGGTGTGCAATGAAGAAGAAGAACCTAAATCACCATTTAATTGGTGATTAAAAGCCTATTAAGATAGATATTGACCTAAAAGAGCTGATTCGTCAAAATCAGGGGCTGCAAACACGAAACCAGGCACAGGAACTGACAGGAGACAGACAGGACCGCGCGCGGCTTGAAGCGTCACGCGTGCGGCCCTAGTATGGCCGCGGCCGCGGCCGCGTCTTGGGCCAGGGTTTGTCCTCTGACCCCATTCTTTCCTGGTCCCTATAAATACCCCCCTGGGGTTCCAGAGTTGGGGATAGACAGAGTTTTAGGAGTAGTTTTCATTCCATGTTGTAGTTTAAGGTACTTTAGCTTAGGTTAGTTCTTCTTCCTCCATTGTATTTTCTATTTGTAGATCTTGTAATAGGGAGAGAGAGTGGTACATGCTTGGAATGCAAGAGTGATTGTAATAGAAGGTGACAATCTATGAAAGGTGCTCTCTTTACCTCTCTATGTTTTCTTCTCTCTAAATCTCTTTTACATGTATAGCTAACTTTTCTCTCATGGAAACTAACTGCAAACCACTAACTTGCTAACTTCTTATTTGATAATCCACATGAATCTAATAACCTCGGTTTGGCCTTGCTCTTGGAAGAGCCATTGATGGCTCATGATGATGGATCTAACACTCTGACTTCCTAACCACTAACAAACTAACATTACTTTACTCCATGCTTACTTTTCTATAGTATTGATGGTTTAAGTGTAGCTTGCACTTGTTTGATGAGTTGGGTTGTGATGAGTTACATATGGGTCATGCTTTGAATCGCTCTTGAACCAAGGACTAGTGATGGCCGATACATATGAGGCAACTATCACTAAGAGATTAGCATGTTGGTGGAGTCATTAGTAGTTAGTGCCATAAGTTTTCTTTCTTTTTCACTTTGTTTTAGAAATACAACAAAAACTACAAATACATTATTTTCAATGTTTTCCATTTCTTCGTATTTCACCGTACCTCTCTTTTCATTCTTTGCTTTCTTTCCTTTTGATTCTTTAAAACTTTGAAGAACTTTTAACATGCACGTGAATCAACCGATAAAGCTTCTATCGCCTCCCGTCATTATGGATTCGACTCGTTTTACCCTCTTTGCTTTCTTTCCTTTTGGTGTGCAGGTTAAGTTTTTGGCATTGCAGAGGTCCACACTTGCTCTAGTGTGGTTGGGTAAATTCTTTTGCATTCTTATATTCTGCTGCTAATTTTTGTTAAATATCACCTTTGTACTGTAAATAATTTTAAGAACTAAAATACAGAAATTGGATGCTTTAAAACGTTTAGACATTCACATTTAGGCACGTGTCAATTTTCATTCCAATATACTGTATTTTATTCTTGTGTTGTGATATTGATAGGAGGTGTACATATTGCATTGCATATAGTTAGGACAAACACTTCAGTGATTTAATCGCTTTTTTGTGTTCATTCTTATCTATATTGCACACTTGCACCAATTTAACTTAAGGGCAAAACCCAAAACAACATAAGGTGGGGAAGTCATTACTCTCCCTTAGCCTAAAAATCACCTCCCCACTCACACAACCCAAGCCTTAATAAAATTTGCTAGACGTTGGCCCCTAGGGACATCTCGGACTCATTTAAGAGATCGACCTAAGGGGGAAGTTGTTAGAATTTGACTCTTGTTAAATCGGTGTCTAAGGTTGGGGATTGAGAGGCGAAACCTCGAAGAACAGTGGTTTGGCATAATTAGGCCTGTTGCTCCGGCACGGATACCTCCAACTGATCTTGCCCCTACCTGGCCGATTAACTCGTGGTTAGCTTCCGACAATATACCCCCCGTGGATAGTCTAACCAGTTAGGAGTCGTCTAGGTCTAAGTGAACCCTAGCATTGATTTGTTTTCTTTTTCTTTTTCTTTGTTTGTTTGTTTGTTTGTTTTCGTTTTTGTATATTGTGAAATGGATTTTAACAACAATAATTCTTTTAATCAAAATATGAATCCATATTTCACTCCGACCTCATTTGACTCGGATAACTCCAATCCGGCTATGTACAACATGAACCAACCATATATACCGAGTTGGGATTATCCGACTCAATATGACCCATATCTCCAATCCTATAACCAAGATTTTCAAAATAATTTCAACTCTTCTTAGAGTCAATGGGGATTCACCTCCCCCAAGTCAAATTCTCAACCATCTTGTCCACAATTTTCAAAATATTCATTCCCTAATTTTGATTCATATACTCCTTTTCCTGAACCACCAATTGAAGAAAAATCATTATTGGAAAGGACTTTGTTAGAAGCGATAGAGGACCAAAAACAATTTGAAAACAATATGGCCTCATCATGTCCACAAAATTTCCAAAATTCATGTAGTTCTTTCTCAGAAAAACTCATAGGAAAATCACTGTGAGAAAAAACTATGGAATTTGTGCAAGAGACCGAGCGCATAATGCAAAATACGATTGACTTCCCATGTCCATCAAATGTTCAAGAATCTTGACATTTTGGAAATCCAGCTTCAATTTCATCATACCAACCTGAACTTGACCAACAACCAATTCCTGATGTTTTGGCAAGTTATCCATTTTCTGAAATTGAGCTTGAAGATGAATGTGAACCTGAGCTTCAAGTTAGCGATTCGAGTCCGTTCATTGAATCACTATCGACTCCTGTAGTGTTACCTAAACTAAGTAACGTTCTTGAGCCAGTTTTGATTCCCATACTTTTTGAACTTGAATCAATCATTTCACCCATTCACATTCCTTCTGTGGACGAAAATCAAAATTCAATTTCCTTGCATCCTTTTGAACTTGCCCAAAATTTTGAGAACCACCTTGACATTTTAGCAAGTTATCCTTTTCTCGAAATTAACTTGAGCTTGAAAGTGATCCTGAACCTCAAGTTGGTAATTCTATTTCACTTTTTGATTCAATAATGACCCCGGTATCTTTACCAGATTTTTTTCTCTATTCTGGAGTCAACATTGAATCTTGTACCAGTACACCATGAAATGGAATCATCAATTTCTTATGATCACACTTCATTTATGGGGACAATGTGTGAACAACAATTCTTTGGTTTGGATCCCATTTTTGAACCGATTTTGACTCTCATTGTTGACTCTTGACTTGATCTGAGTCAAATTCCCGAGTCAGTGTCAGTTTTTACTCCTCTTCCATTTAAGTCCAAATCAATCATCTCCCTAAATCACACATCACTGTTGGACAAGACTGTTGACGAAAATGACCCAGTAATTATTTTTGAAAATTGAAAAGTAGATGGGGATAATTTTTTAAATAAGATCATTCATTCAATCAACATTTCATTGGATCATATTAGAGAGGTTATTGGTGGGTTTCTGCAAGATCCACGATATCTTGATTGGGTAGCAATGCTTGGCCCAATCAGACCACCACCGGAGCCACCCGCTTGAGGTAATCTTCCTTCAGTCTCCATTTGTTTCATGTATTTACACTTTCACGATGTATTGAGGACCATGCATGAGATAAGTGTGGGGGAGGTTTATTAACGTAGTTAGGTTTATATTTTCTTCCTTTTACACTTCTTTTTAATTAAAAAATCTTTTATATAAAAACATTTCTTTCTTTTTACAAAACTTTTTGAAACAAGATAAATAGTTTTGATTTATTTTTAAGAAAATTAAGATTATCTTAGAAATTAGGAAGGCCTAAAATTATGAAAATTTTAAATAGACTCAAAATAATAGATCTTGTTTAAATTTTAGGATAAGAAAGTAAGATTGAAAAGATAATTTAATCTTAAATTTTTTGCCTTAGATTTATGCACTCCACACTTACACAATTTTTGGGACTGAAACAAAGATTGAAAATTCCATAAAAAATATATATATAAAAAAATTATTATGATAATAAAAATCACTTATTGAAGTTGGGTAATTATGCCTTAGGAAGCATGATTTTTCACATCTAAAATGGTGGATAAAAAAATAAATAATCCCTTTAGTTTTGTGGCCTTTTTTACTCGAGTCCTTAACTCCGAGGAATGTTTCTCATATGGTGCCCTAAGACCATCTGGTTTGGAGTAACCGGCTAAAGCCTCACTACCCGAGTAAATAAGAAAGCCTAAGAAAACTAAGGGAAGAAGAAAAAAATAGATATATAATATATATATATACTAATATAAACAAATGGCATGAAAGTTAGAGTCGATATCCCAAAAATATTCACAGTCCACAAAGTGCATATTTTTCTAAGAGTTTTATGAAAGGTCAAAGAGTCAATTCAATTTTAAATTCTTACATTTAATTTATAATAAGATTTTTTGCATTTGACTTACTTTAAGAAAGAACAATTTTTGGTTAACCTCTGACCTTGGATCACTTATATTTTCGCAAAAATACTTCAAAACTTTTCTCTATTTCAAAAATGCGTTTTCAAAATACTGACAATTGATTTCTTTCTTTATGGATTTTGTGGGTGTCATCCGCTGAAAACCCTCAGGAGACAAAACTCCTAATCTAGGGAAAACTTAGAGGTTTAACGACTTGTTGCACATGCTCAGTGCAATCGCGTCACCTGCGAAAGTGGTGTAATAATTTTCTTATTTTTATTTTGCTCGGGACGAGAAAAAGATAAGTGTGGGGGTGTGATTAGTCTCTAATTTTACATATATTTTATCACTTCTTCATATTTATTTCGTATTAAATTCTGCTAATAAAGCTTGCTTGCTTGATTCTAGGTTCATGGTGTGCAATGAAGAAGACCCTAAATCACCATTTAATTGATGATTAAAAGCCTATTAAGATAGCCATTGACCTAGAAGAGCTGATTTGACAAAACTAAGGGCTGCAAACACGAAACCAGGCATATGAACTGACAGGAGACAGACAGGACCGCGGGCGGCTCGAAGCGTCGCGCGCGGCCCTAGATGGCCGCGGTCGCGGCCGCCGCGTCTTGGGCCAGGGTTTGTCCCCTGACCCCCTCTTCCCTGGTGCCTATAAATACCCCATGGGGTTCCAGAGTTGGGGATAGACAGAGTTTTAGGAGTAGTTTTCATTCCATGTTGTAGTTTAGGGTACTTTAGCTTAGGTTAGTTCTTCTTCCTCCATTGTATTTTTTATTTTGTATATCTTGTAATAGGGAGAGAGAGTGGTACATGCTTGGAATGCAAGAGGGCTTGTAATAGAAGGTGACAATTTATGAAAGGTGCTCTCTTTACCTCTCTATATTTCTTCTCTCTAAATCTCTTTTACATGTGTTGCTAACTTTTCTCTCATGGCAACTAACTACTAACCACTAACTTGCTAACTTCTTATTTGATAATCCACATGAATCTAATAGCCTCGGTTTGGCCTTGCTCTTACAAGAGTCATTGATGGCTCATGATGATGGATCTAACACTCTAACTTCCTAACCACTAACAAACTAACATTACTTTACTCCATGCTTACTTTTCTATAGTATTGATGGTTAAGTGTAGCTTGCACTTGTTTGATGAGTTGGGTTGTGATGAGTTACATATGGGTCATGCTTTGAATCGCTCTTGAACTAAGGACTAGTGATGGCCAATGATACATATGAGGCAACTAATACTAAGAAGTTAGCATGTTGGTGGAGTCATTAGTAGTTAGTGCCATGAGTTTTCTTTCTTTTTCACTTTGTTTTAGAAATACAACAAAAACCATAAATACATTATTTTCAATGTTTCCCACTTCTTCGTATTTCACCGTACCTCTCTTTTCATTCTTTGCTTTCTTTTCTTTTGATTCTTTAAAACTTTGAAGAACTTTTACATACACGTGAATCAACGTGTAAAGCTTCTATCGCCTCCCGTCCTTGTGGATTCGACTCGTTTTACCCTCTATGCTATAACGGAAGTATCGAGGATAGCATACCGGAAGTATCGAGGAAGCCAAAGCACACACACTTTAAATCTTGATCTCAAAACATACACTTTTTGTGCGCGATTTTCCCCCGATCATTGCGCATTATTCGAAACAGAGGGTATCCTTTGTAAACATATTCTGTGCATTTTGTGACGCAATCACGTTACACATATACTAGAATCCTATATATACTATAGAGATGGAGGTTGGATGCCCTTTACGAGAATATTGCACTTGAAAAGGGCATTAGACCTTTTCTCAATCAAGGCACGTGAGGAATTGCTAGACTATATACACTACGATCCAAATTTAATACAATTCTTGAAATAGTGTCTGATTCGGATATCCATCTTTCAAAGTTGGATGCTGTGTTGGAAAGATTTGCTGTAGAAACCAGTAATAAATGCAAATTCAGGACAGTAAATGATCAATCATCACTGTCTGAAATAAGTGTTGGTTCTAGTGGATCAGTTGTGGTTTTACGAGATGGTGAAGAATTGACTATATGCGATCCAACTAGTCCTGTACCTACTAAGGGGAGGCCTACAGTTGCATCTAGGCTAAAGTCTGATTTTGAAGATTCCCTATCGCAGAATGAAGTCAAGCATCGAAAGTGTGAAAACTGTCAACTACTAGGCCATTACAGGAGTGGTTGTCCATTATTGGTATGAAATTAAATTCGTTATAGAATTTAAATTTAAGTTTGATGTTTCAAACATTTACGTTAATTTTTTACTTGCAGAGGAGGTAGTTTCAGGTTGTGGCTACCTGAAACGAATAAAGTTTTTATTTATACATCTTCAGGCATCATCTGCGACCATGGTCACAGTGTTAATGGAAACATATCATTGTACTGCGACCTGGGTCGCAGTACAGGTACTATTGTACTTTCAAGTGTTTCCCATCTCTTGTTCCAATGTAATATGTTATACTTTATAATAATTTTTGAATACAGTGAAAATATCTTTTTAAAATCCACTGCGGTAATGATGGCATATTCGAACAGGATGTTAAAGTTAATTGAACATAAACTATGGTCGTTGCATGCATATTTCTTGAGTTAATGGAACCTTGATTATTTTTTGGACTGTGACTTCGGTCGCAATCAACCAAAAATAGTGGTTTCAGAAATGCGATCAGCGTCGCAGTTCATATTTCATTCTATTTTTTGGGTTGTTTGCTGCTCTGGTTCTGCATGAATTAGTACATTAAGATTTTTAATTATGTTAGCACTTTATTATGTTCAAATATGTTATTAATTAAATTATATATTTTAAAATTTAGGCCTTTATAATGATCACTCCGACCTTGGTCGCAATTAAAATTATACTCTTTAATTAGCCTTTTACATCAACAACTTCATTCACTGATATTGCTATTTGGTGACTGTGACATTAGTCACAGTGTATCTTATTTTGATGTAAATTATCACAATTTTGTGATTGGATCACATTAGCGTGTTGCTGAACCAATACATGCTATCTTGATCACAGTCACTCTTAAAAATAGTGAAAAACTTCGACATAGGCCATAAAAAATTGCCATCATAGTTCACTGTTCCCACAAACATAAGAAGATCGTCCATTAAAATTAAAATTAGAAAAAATATTTATTCACATAATTAACATTCCAAAATAAAGACATAAAATGCCTAAAAGGGAAAAAACTCCATATTTAAATTCTGATGATGAATATAAAGGACTATTCTAGTCGTCATCGTCATCACCATCATAATCATCTTCGTCTTCCATGTTTACTTTCTTTTAAATTAATTATTTTAATAAAATTTAAAACATATATCATTATGTATATAAAAACATTGCATTCTCTTATTTGGTACTGTGACCATGATCGCAGTATGATGGCACAGTCCTCCTTAACAGTATGACAGTTCAGAAACATCGACCGTGCTCGCAGTGCCAAGTAACCAACTTACTTTAAAATATTCGCACTGCGACCATGGTCAACTTCCCTCAACTTCAACTTCAACTTCTTAGCAGTACGTCCTAAAATAGATTCATTTACTGTGACCGTGATCGCAATGCTAAATTTATTTTTTCATAATTTATTTGTACTGTGACATTGTCGCATTATAAGAAGTCAATACAGCTGCCCTTGTTATGAATGCGACTTTGATCACAGTACGGATTCTCAACTCATGATTGGTATATAAAATCACTGCGACCTGGGTCGCTGTCTCTCTTACATGTACAGAATAGAAAACAAGAAATCTCAATACAGTTTATAACACATGAATAAAAATGTAGATAAATTACAATTATATATCCAACAGACCTGCTTTACAAAGAGGATACATTTATAATACAAAAAAATTAATATGAATGAACTAACAATATTGAAATAAAAAAATTGATAAAATTTCAATGTTCAAATACCATCCTTCGTATTGTTTCTGTTTCTTCATCACAACTTTCTCTTTGTCTGTGAGTAACACACATGCAAGCTCGCTTATCAGTCTCTATACATCGGCCGTCGTCACAGCATCAACTGTTGATGGAGTACTAAATGCTATACTTTCAATATACTTGCATACATATACAGTACAATCAATACTGAAATTATACTGAAAAAATATAAGATTAAATTTTTACGGTAAATTAGCAAGAAAAATCTTATGTAAACGTCATAGGAAATATATACTTGTTTTCCTGTTGGGGACATCTTGCATATTTTATATAGGTTTTTTCAACCTTTATTGAAATCAATTTCAAAAATCTGTAACAATCTTTCTTTCTGCATTGTTAATAGGAAAAAAGATTCAATATTAATGCAATTAAATGCAAATAATCAAAATTTTCAAGATGAAATTTAACTCACCATTATTCTGACATCTATTTAATACAGCCTTAATATATTACTTGATTTATTCACTAGAACTAAAGAGTTATAAAAAATCTACTCTTGTGTATGGCAATTCAATACCAACAAGGTCCAGTGGAATCCAGCTTCCTGGGCACTGTGCTTGTGATTGATCAGGAAGAACATGTAATGAACATCTCTTGTCCAGTTTCTTAACATTTCTTGATGAAAAAATCTTTTAGATCTTTATTTTTAGATACAACACCATGTTGTCAAAACCAAAATAATTCAAACATTTAAAGATATCATAATAAAATGCAATAAAAATATCAGACATTATATGAAAATCAAAACCGTGATCAAGGTTGCAATCATCTTTTCTCACAATATAATATGGGTCGTGACTAGGTCGTAGTCGCCTATTAAGCCTGAAAATGATGCTTATTAATGTTGACTGTGAGTTGGGTCGCAATGGATAATTAATCCTAACAATTGAAGTTAACTAATGATGAATGCGATCTGGGTTGCAACCAATATATTCAGGAATACTAACAACAAAACGACCTTGGTCGCAGTCAATTTTTTTTGACTGAATAAAACAAACTGCGACCAGGGTTGCACTAAAAATATGCTTCGTTAAAGATTCATTGTGACCTGGGTTTCAGTCAACTTATTAGGCCTTATCAATAATAAATGTGACTAGAAGATTTATAACCATTAAAATTATAAAGTACTACATTACATAAATAACTGATGTTTGAATTAAATATAAAAGAGAAAATAATGTTTACCCAAGCTTCGCTTCGAAAGAATATACTCTTTAATCCATATTTTTTCTCTAGATGCTTCATGTAAAAATGAATGATTCTAGCATCTAAATCTCTACTGAACATCAGGTCCTCTATGTCATTTTTGGCAACTATTATTCTGTTATCAGGATCCTGATGCAATAGCACTACAAAAAAAGAGTTAATAATGAAATTATCATAATATAAATAACTTATATGTGATGTAAATTGAAATAAAATGAAAAACATTACTCAGAGGTAGCTTTGTCGAAAATTTTTTTGATGAGGGATTATTTTTGTGGCTACATAATTTTGTAGGCAGTGCATTCACTTAATTTCCTAGTTTTTGGCTGAGTGTCGCCCTTCTCTGCCGTGCCGAAATCAGGGGCAGAAATCTGAGCCGCTGGCTGTGGAACAGTCTCTTCAATAGTTTCTTCTTTTATTTTTGATAAATGAAATCGAAGTCATCGTGATCTCTCTCGGTGCGCTTGCGTTCTTTGACTCCCCTTTCTATTGATTATTTAGAGTAATTCATAGCTTTTTCTTTTAATGCTTCCTTATGAACCGGAGTATGTTCTTGATTTTTTTCCTAAAAGCTTTGTCTTTTGGATATCAAGGATCTATTGAGTTAAATTTAAAGTAAAAGTTAGGAAATATTCCCCAATAATACTAACTTCAAAATTAAATCGCTTGATATCATCCTCTTCCTTTTTCTTCTTCTCTTCCTTCTGCTTCTCCATCTGCTTCCTCATCCTCTTTTGCTTCTCCTCCTCATTTCTCCTCTTCCCCTCTACTTCTTTTTTCCTCCTATTCTCCTTCTCCTCTTCCTCCTTCCTTCTTCTCACTTCTTCTTCCTTCCTCTTCTTCTCATTCTCCTCTTGCTCCTTCATCCTCTTCTCCTTTTCTTGAATTTTTCTCTTCTCCTCCTCCTCCTGTAGCTGCCTCCCCTTCTCCTCCTCTTCCTTTCTCCTACTTCCCTTCTACTGCTCCTCCTTCTCCTTCTTCCTCTTCTCCTCCTCCTCTTTCACAGCAGTGGCTGTACTCAGTGGCTCTTCTTCTTCTCCCTCTTTCACCTTTATTTTATGCTAATGCTTTCTTAATTTTCATTTTTCTTTTCTCTCTCTTATCTTTTTCTTTCAATCAGCCTTCTGAGATTCTTCATCCTCCATTTTTTCAATTTTTCTTTATAGCTAAATAACATATGCCTTCAAGTATGTATTTTCATTCCTCAAAATTTCTAGTTCATCAGCTTAATCATCCCGTGGTGCTGGCAAATAACCTGCACCAGTTGGTTCTTGTTCCTTCATTGTCTCTTCAACTATTTTGACAGGTTCTCATTCTGTTTCGCTAGAATGTTAGCTTCAATATTTATCTCTTCTTTCTCTCCTTAATCTTCATCTTCATCTTCAGTAGGAAGGCCAATCATAATTTTTTCAGCATTCGAAATGTTGTCCATTCGATTAAAATCAAAAAATCATGTTAAACAAACATCAATATAAAATTAACCTATTGGTTCTGTGACTTATATCGCAGCAAAATGAAACTTGTAATAGAAGTCAAATCAAACAAATTGCGACCATGGTCGCAGTCATAACTTTTAACTATAAGATAATATATTAGTACTACGACCATAGTCGCAGTACGAAGTTTCTGAAGGTACACCTAGAGGGGGGTGAATAGGTGTACGGCTAATCTAGTGAACAAAATGCGAAAATTAAAACTAAATTGCAATCAACACTTAATGTAACCAACGAGTGTAGCACGAATTCTCGGTGAAGGGCTCTGGACTAACTCCTCTTGATTCCTTTGAATAAGAGTTGAGGCGCTATATGAAGCTCTCGTGGTTAAGCACAAGTGAGGCACACACAAACAAGCCAAGCATATACTATGTGAATGAGCAATATGAATGATACAAGGCACAAATAAAGAGAGAGAGAGTTAAGAGTCAATGGATCAAACGCAAACAACAAGATGTGTTTCGAGGTTCGAGCACCCAGCTCTACGTCCCCGCCTTCACCGAGAAGGATTTCCAATCCACTAACTTATCCACAAAGGACTCCCACACAGGGAACCTCCACCGAGGATTTGGAGCAATACAACCGGGAGTTCACAACTCCTCTCTCCAACCAATACAACCTCTCACAGAGGCAAAGCACAGCCAACTCAATCACCACCTTACACAAGAGGGGTAGGCCCTTAGCTAAACAACCACAATCCACTTCTTCACAAAGAGGGATACAAATCCAACACCAACTCCACCTCTCACTAGAGGGAGCAATATACAATCTCAACCTCTCACTAGAGGGAGCTAACCACCACTCCAAATCAACCTCTACCCAAGAGGGAATCACAAAGTAGGAGGGTTACAACAAGGTGGTATATTTCAACCACAAACAACTTCTTCTCCACAAAAACAAGGATCTTATAGAAAGGATAGAATGATAACTCAAGTGTGGAAAACCAAGAGTTTGGAAACAAAAACACAAAGAAAAATATTTAGGAAAACAACTTGTATTTGATAGAAATGAAGAACTTAGCAAATACCCAAATCCAAAATTTCTTTGATTTTCCAAACCCTAAAAACAAATGAAGATGAAACTTTGAAGCTCTAAAAACTCTTTTTAAAACTTGAATAAAACACTAGAAGAATGTAGATTTTTGGCTCTTGAAAAACTTGGTGAAAAACACCTCTTAATGGGGTATATATAGCCCCATGAAAAAACTAGCCGTTGGGGCTGTTCTTCAGCCCTGGCGGCTGACGATCGACCGGCCCGGTTGACTGCCAACGATCAAAAATTTGACCATTGGAGCCCTCCGGTCGACTGCCCGGTCGACCGTCCCAATCCAGAGAGCAATTGCTCTCTGGCCGGTTGACCGCTCGGTCGACCGTCCAAGCCTTACGGTCGACCGCCCCCACCCAATAGTGGGGTACTTGCAGTTGGTCGACCGCCCGGTCGACCGGCCCAAGTGGCTGGCCAGCGTGCACGTTTTGTGCACGTCGGTCGACCGGTCCGGTCGACCGACTCTGGGTCCGGTCGACCGGTCCGGTCGACCGCCAGAGCCTGGCAGGCAGCAATAAGGAACTGAAAACCTGGGTTTTTAATATTCTAAAAAATCCCATAAAATCTCTAAAAATCCACAAAAATAAGTTCAGTATAATACATTGAATTACAGACTTGTGTGAAATTTTCAACACAAATTTCAAACTTTTTGAACCATTTTTGTGTTATGGAAATTTTGCCGAAAACCAAAATCCGTATTTTCTAAAACTTGGATTTTTGAATTGAAAATACGTTTTGTCCAAAACTTATCCAAATACAAAAACATGATATAGCAACAACTTTTAGGCATATTGTATATGGATATAATCCAATAAACATGAAACATATATATCAATGTTTTTGATAATAAATCCAAAAATAAGTTTTGTTAAAACACAAAACCTAAATACATGAATAGGCATATCAAAATAAGTTTATCTAAGATATGAAGCATACATGTATATAGAATAAATCTAATGTACATTAAACCATGTAAACTTATATTGATACTATCTATTCATGAAAACCAATATCGGTTAAATAAAAAACCGAAAACCAATAAACATGTAAACTTAAACACGTGTGTGTGTTGTGAACTTGAGCATATCACACTATCTAGTCTTTATAAATGGATCTAAAAATGAAAACTAAACTATGTACCGAAGTCTTCTTGACGAACTCCGTCTTCAAGCCGACTCGATCCAAACCGTGATCCACCGAGCTTGACTCCGACGAGTGCTAGATATGATCTTGATGCTCGGGCTCTTGAATCACCATGTGAGAAGCTCCAAAACACCTTTGTTGAAGCTAATCACCTACTAATATCTTGGTTAAGGATCTGAAACTAAACATCACAAGATTATTAATAAATATAACTACATGAGTTAATCATCATCAAAACTAGAGTGGAAGGCCTCTGGGCCAACAATCTCCCCCTTTTTGATGATGACAAAACTCATGGAGTTATATATGCATGAATTAAAGTTAAGCTTCAAGGAAGCTCCCCCTTAACACATGCATAGCAATAAACAATAAGATATGCAATAAATACTAAATATGACTATGCATAAAACAATGAAATGAACATGCTCTTGATACCAAACTAAAACATGAATATGCATAAACATGCTCTACCAAACTTTTAAAATAAATTCTTTTTCCCCTTTTTTTTTTTAAATACATGCTCTTGATACCAATCAATTAAAAAATTAATCAATCAATAGAAGCTCTTGATACAAAAAAAAAAATGAAAACTCAACTATATGCATATAAAAACTCAAATACATGCATATAAACTCAAATACTTCTCCCCCTTTTTGTCAATCATCAACAAAGGGGTCAAAGAAAACAATGTTCTCCCCCTTTTTGTCAAAAACAAAAATCAATAAAGGGGTGACATTAAACAAATCAATAAAAAGATATATGTGATATACATTCATGAAGAGGAAGACGCTAAGTTAACTTCCCTACATATATGCATTACATGAAGAAGGGATGACAAGGCCTAACTCACATAACGCATAATATGTAATGCATAAGAGAAGATGTGAAGCTCCCCCTACACACGTGTATCGCATAAAGAAGAGTTGTCAGGCTCCTCATATAAGATACACTCAATATGAATCTATATGTAGAAGAGATGTTAAGCTCCCCTTGCATATAGGCAATCAAAATATTTTTTAATTTTCTTGATACCAATTGAAAGTAAACAAATAAACATCTTGATACCAATTGTAAGTATTTTTCATTTGAACATATGATACCAAATTAAAATCAAAATCATTTTTCAATTATCATAAAGTATGGGAGTGAAAATCAAAGGTAACCAAATACCAATTGAAAGATGAAATACGAATTTTCTCCCCCTTTATGAAATACCAAATAAAACGATGCATAAACTTGTATTAGGATACCAATTGAAAACTAATCAATTGAAACATGATAGATATTAAAAATCAAGCTTAGCATAACCAACGTTTGTGATATCCTTGAGCACAAATTAAACATATATGAGTATACAAAAAAAATGTCAATATTGATACCAATTGAAACGATCCAATGATACCAATTGAAATAATAATAAGATCAAGTGTATAACTCATATTACCTACCACCCATTTCATGCACATGTTTAAAAAAAATTTCAATAATAAGCATACAAGGCATGGTCGCCCAAACAACCGCCCTTGGATGGGTAGGGGTTTTCAAAAATAGGTTTGAAAATATAGTATGTTTGAAAACTCTACCAAATGAAGTATACGAACTAGTTATAAGAAAAATTTGTAAACTAGTACGAAATCCTTCAAACAAGGAATAAAACAAAAATATTTTTTATGAAACATGAAATTCACATGATAGCCAATACTCAAAGTCAATGAAGCATGAATATGACTCATGAAAACGAAGCATGAATATGACTCATGAAAACGAAGCATGAGTAAACAAGAAAGGTGAGTGTACAAATAAAATGTGAAGAACATAATCATGAAAGGTAGGCAGTAAGCTCAATTGAAATTCCTTTAAGCATAAAAATATGAAAATCGTCAAGAACTAAATTTTCATTAAAATAATTTATACTTCAAGGCATATGTATGTTTTGACAAAATCAGAAGTATACATACATATCTCTAAACACAATTGAGTCCATAATAAAGATTTGCATGAAAAGCAAATGACTCAAGGGGTATACATGTATATCTTAAGGTTTGGCAAAATAGACATATACATGAAGTGAAAATACATGATCATAAAATATGTCCAAGATGGGGAATACATGTTAAAATGCATGAATCATCAAAACTAGGCTATACTAGTACATCTAATAAGTACAAATAAGCGTTCAAGCACAAACATGTAATAATCTATTTGTGGCTCATTAGTTGTACAAGTATATATCCAAGTCTTAATGAAAACAAACATCTAAACATATATTCAACTCATGAAGCATAGAAATTGAAACAAAAACTCATATGATTATTATGTCAAATGAACATGCATTAGAACTATGATATACATAATAGCTAAACAATGGTGAGAACACAAAATATGGGTCCATATAAACGTGGGTGATCTCAAATGCTATACATGCATGTCAATGGTCTAGTAATCATGGCATTTAACATACTAATTAAAACATGCTAAAACTCAATAATGTGGAAAGCATGTAAATATAAACGGGAGTTAGAGATCGATACCAAAACCGATGAAGGCACCTCTCTAGTTCTCCAAACCAAGGTGGTCCTCCCACCAAACTCCCCTTGAAAGTGATGCATCCAAAAATGTTCTCTTTAAGCTCGGAACGCATCCACCTCAAGGTACCATCACTCTTACGTCATGTGAGAGCCCACACCTACATCAAATACAATAGGGGTGGTCTTTGGTACCCATACTCTTTTGGGTCCATGGGGGTTAGCACCTTTCCTAACCCAAACAAACTTAGTTGCTAAATTTGCATCATGTATACGATCATAACAAAACTTAGCAAGGTGGCCCTTACGTCAACAATGTGTATAAGTGTACACATGAGCATACATAGTGTTGTGTACATGAACGTGTGAAGCATGTGTATGCCGTGGATGGTGTGCATGCAAAGATGGAACTTGTTTCTTTCGAAGCAAAGATTCCAAGCGTGTATGGTTCAAAGCACATTGGCTCATAGTGGAGCCTAAACAATCCACACTCTTCTTAAGCATACAAATATCATTTTCAATTTTGGAAGAAGAGGTGCATGCAATAGGTGAGCTAGATGGTAAAGCTACACTAGCATGGCAAACATGTGAATCTATATCAATTTTCAAAGATTCATTTTTCTTTAAACAAACTTCTAAATCCTTTGAAATTGAAGCAATTTTTATTTTCAAAGAATCATTCTCTTTTACAACAAAATCAACTTTTGAAGACAAGTTTACATTTTTCTTCAAAATTATTTCACAATCATTTTTGTTTTTCAAAATCTCATTTTCCTTTAGGGCAAGGTCTAGTTGAGATCTAAGTGAGTCATATTCACTAGACATCTCTTCCTTCTCTTGCAAAACCAAATCAAGTCTAGAAGACAAATTTTCATTTTCTTTATTTAAAGCAAAAGTCTTCTTTTTCAAAAGATTATACTTTCCTCACAATTTTTCACACACAATAGAAAGTTCTTCATTTAAAGCATTTGGATCAACATACTCATTACTAGAAGAACTAGCATCATCACAATCTAATTGAGATTCCGAATATACCTCAAGGGAGTCATTCCCTTGGACCATGTAGCAATGTTGCTCGGATTCTCCACTAGATTCATCCTCCACAATAGTTGGCGTTTGAAGCTTGGAGGTGGTCAACGTGTTCCACACTGCAAAGGCGGAATCATAGTTAGAAACAATAGAAAGATATTCTTTATTAAGCGTGCTTCTAAGTGCCTCAAGGGCTTGTGCATTGGCCTCTAAATGATCGCTATTACCAAGGTAGGATTTCTTAGTAGCGGCAAGGAAAACATGCAAGCCTAGGGTTTTTAAATACATGGACATCCTAAATTTCCACATGTCAATGTTGGAGACATCAAACATGGGAGGTGATAAGCAATCCATGAGTGTGTGTAAACAATATAAATGTGCAAATGCAAATGATAGATTAGCAAAACTAAGATCTCACTCCTAGGTGGTTAAACCAAATTGAAAAACACCTAGAGGGGGGGGGTGAATAGGTGTGAATGCTAATCTAATGAGCTTTTTGTATTTTAATTAAATGAGTGATGCAACGATCTCTCAAACACGACTAAGAGCCGAATACCCTTGCGAGGTTCTGAACTCCTTCCTCCCAATTCCCCTTAAATGGGTTAGAGGTGCGCAATGCAACCGTGTTGTATTGAGGTGTGATCGATCAATTCCAAGTATGATGATGAAAATGGAATGCTCACAAGATAACACAACAAGTATAGCAAGTAAAGTAAACAACACAAGATTCCACAAGTAGAGGGTTAGTTCTCAAGCAAATAAATTCAAGGCAATATAAAGCAATAGAAATTAAAAGCAAGAAGAACGCAAAGGCAATCGCAAACAAGATGATTTGTTTCGAGGTTCGAGCACACTTGCTCTAGTCCCCGCCTTCACCTCCGTGAAGGGTTTCCACTATCCACCGAGGATGCCTTTACAATTGGGTCTACCGAAGACCGAGCACCGAGCTCCACTTAGTACAAAGGACCTCTACCGAAGAGGTTGCTCCACAAGAAGGAATTACAAGAACAAAGTGATCACAACTTGATCACTACACTTTTCTCAATTTCTTTTACAAACACTCTCACTTCAATTACAACTTCACTATAGAATGAGTATAGAATTTTTGACTCTATGAAGTGTGGTGAGAAAACTTCAGTTGTAGAGTGATATAGAGAATCAAACACAACTGAAAAACAAACTTGAAAGAGTAGGAATTGAAGGCTTAAAACAATTTTTCTTTCTCTTTTGAAAACAACAAAACTTGAGGATTTTTCTAAGTGATATGAAGGAGAGACTTCTCCTCTATTTATAGGGTTGAAAATAAGTTAAAAACATTTTCTTTTCACCTAATTCAACCTGCAAAAGCACCCCAACAACTCTCCAAAAGTCTGTTAAAACAGAAAAAGAAAACAGATTTTCAGAAAATCCCAAAGAGGAAAGAGCCGTTGCTGAGTTGCAGGCTTGGCGGTCGACCGGTCCGGTCGACCGCCAGCCTAGCTGGAACTAGCCGTTGGCTCCCGGTCGACCGGTCCGGTCGACCGACCAAAAAGGAGGAAACACAGTTTCCTTCTTCCGGTCGACCGGTCCGGTCGACTGAAATTTCCAGAGAGCAGAAGGCTCTCTGTCGGTCGACCGGTCCGGTCGACCGACAGACATGCACAAATAGTGCATGTCCGGACACAACGCCGGTCGACCGGGCCGGTCGACCGATGTTGCCTGAAACTGAATTTCTGGACTGTTTTGAGATGGAAAAATTTGAGATATAATTTTGTAGAAAATAATTTGTAACATATAGCTAAGTATTATGCAGAAAATAGTTTATAACATGTTTTAAACAAGATTTTCAATGTATATAAAGCTTTGGTACATGTATATAAACTAAGGCATAAAACTTAGAAATAATCTTTTTCAAAATATAGGAAATATTTTGAAGCAAATGTGTGTGCAAATCCTAGAGCCAAATTTCCTACAATCAAACTTTAACATTCTAAAAACTTACAAACTCTAAAAGACTTCAAGGTCTTCAATTGGCTTCTTCATATGATCTTCAATATTGCAACTTGAGCCCAAATTGAAATGTCTTGAGTCCAAAAACTTTGTATTTGAGTGAGAGTACTTCTAGTGTGATGATAAACCTGAAACACACTTAAACAACAATTGTTATTAGTACAAATAACTAATATGTTTTGTAATCATCAAAATACACTAAACAAGGGTGATTGTAACCTTGGGCCAACAATCTCCCCCTTTTTGATGATGACAAAACATATAGTTATTAAACAAATAAAGAGAGGAAAAAGAAGCTTGGAAAGCTCCCCCTCAAACAATGCTATGTATCTATCATGAATATGAAAAACTATGAAATCATACATAAAGCATTTGAAAAAGTCATCACCATAAATTTTGTTAAGGAAAACCAAATAATGTCAAGGAAAACCAAATAATGAACAAACTTATTATTTTTCAAATGTCTAAGTATACAAACTAGTATATTTTTCTCTCAACAATTTAAATCAACTTATATTCTTTTTCTCCAAACTTATATATTTTTCTCCCCCTTTTTGTCATACATCAAAAAGGGTTAAAACATATCAAAACACAAACATATCAAAACAAAAATATTTTAAGAATCAATCATACATACATTCAACTCACCACAAATAAATGAAAATCTTGCATAATCTAAAGTTTAGTGAAAATATCGGCAAGTTGAAAATCGGTAGAAACATAGTCAATATCAATATCACCTTTTTCAAAGTGATCTCTAAGAAAATGATACCTAATATCAATGTGTTTGGTTTTACTATGTTGATTAGCATTTTTGGTCATGTGAATTGTACTAGTATTATCACAAAAAATCTTAACATGATCAAAATGTAAATCATAGTCGAGGAGAGTATGTTTCATCCAAAGAACTTGTGCACAACAAGCTCCGGCCGCAACATACTCCGCCTCGGCGGTTGATAGGGCTACCGAATTTTGCTTTTTGGAAGACCAAGATACAAGACAATTACCTAAGAATTGACATGTTCCACTTGTGCTCTTCCTATCTACCCTACAACCCGCATAGTCGGCATCCGAAAAACTCTTCATTTCAAATAATCCGGTTTTAGGATACCACAAACCCAAATCAATTGTGCCCTTAAGATACCTAATTATGCGTTTTACCGCTATTAAGTGTGATTCCTTAGGACATGATTGAAAACGTGCACATAAACAAACGGAAAACATGATATCCGGCCTACTAGCCGTCAAATAAAGCAAACTACCAATCATGCTTCTATAAAGTTTAATGTCTACACTTTTACCTTGTTCATCCTTGTCAAGCTTGGTAGTTGTTGCCATGGGAGTTTTGCTTACTTTTGATCCTTCAAGCCCGAATCTCTTGATTAGTTCCTTTGTGTACTTGGCTTGATTGATGAAGATCCCATCCTTCCTTTGCTTGATTTGGAGTCCAAGGAAATAGTTGAGTTCCCCCATCATAGACATTTCAAATTCATCCTTCATGCATGACTCAAAAACTTTGCAAAGAGATTCATTAGTAGAACAAAAAATAATATCATCTACATAAATTTGCACAATAAGAATATCCTTTTCTACATGTTTTGTAAACAATGTTGTGTCAATTTTACCTTTCTTAAAACCATTAGAAATCAAAAATGAAGACAATCTTTCATACCAAGCCCTAGGGGCTTGTTTTAAACCATAAAGAGCTTTATCTAATTTAAAAACAAAATCCGGATGTGTAGGATCAACAAACCCGGGGGGTTGTTCAACATACACTTCTTCTTCAATAAAACCATTTAGAAAAGCACTTTTAACATCCATTTGAAATAATTTAAAATCTTTATATGAGGCAAATGCTAGTGTCATCCGTATGGCTTCAAGCCGTGCTACGGGTGCAAAGGTTTCTTCAAAATCGATCCCTTCGATTTGAGTGTAACCTTGGGCAACTAACCTAGCCTTGTTTCTAACTACATTACCCGATTCATCCAACTTGTTCTTAAAGATCCACTTAGTACCAATTGTTGGTCTATCGTGGGGCCTAGGAACAAGGTGCCAAACTTGGTTGCGCTCAAATTGATTGAGCTCCTCTTGCATAGCTAGCAACCAATATGAATCGGCTTCGGCCTCTAGGACATTTTTAGGTTCTATGTGCGAAGTAAATGCAAAGTGGCCACAATAATCTTGAATTTTAGAACGAGTAGTTACCCCTTTAGATACTTCACCTATGACGAGGTCCTTGGGATGATGAGGGTTGAATCTCCAATCCTTAGGTAGTGGTTGAGTAGGCTCCACCTCATTTGTTTGATGTTCATTTCCTTGGGCCTCTTCCACTTTGGCTTCACTTCCATCATCATCCTTTGGCTTGTCTCCCATGGTAGAAGCATCCTCCAAGGTGACTTTCTCCAAGCCTTCATGCAAAGCATCTATTTCTACAACATTCTTAACAAACTTGTTAGATTCCTCAAACTTAACATGAATAGACTCTTCAATAGTCAATGAAGATCTAATGAAAACTCTATAAGCTTTACTAGTGTTTGAGTAACCTACAAAAATAGCCTCATAAGATCTAGCATCAAACTTTCCTAAATTATCTTTTGTGTTTAAAACAAAACATTTGCAACCAAAAACTTTAAAATAGGAAACATTAGGTTTTCTAGAAAAATACATTTCAAAAGAAGTTTTAGTTGTATTTTTACACAAGAAAACACGATTTGATATGTAGCATGATGTATTAACGGCCTCGGCCCACAAATAATGTGGTAGACCGTATTCACTTAGCATTGTCCTAGCCATCTCTTGTAATGTTCTATTTTTCCGTTCAACTACTCCATTTTGTTGTGGAGTTCTAGGACAAGAAAGTTCATGCTTTATTCCATGTTCATCACAAAAAGTGGTAAAGGGTTGGTTAATGAATTCACCTCCTCTATCACTTCTTATTCTCAAAATCAAAGAATCCTTTTCTTTTTCAACTCTTTTCTTAAAAGTTTGGAAATACGAAAATGCTTGGTTTTTATGTTCAAGAAAGAAAACCCATGTAAATCTTGAAAAATCATCAACTAAAACATAAGCAAATCTATTCCCACTTAGACTTTTGGTTTGTGTTGGGCCAAATAGATCCATATGGATTAATTCCAAAGGACGTGATGTCATGATATCCTTAATTGACTTGAAAGAAGACTTAGTTTGTTTCCCAAATTGACATGAGTCACAAACTCGGTCCTTTTCAAAATTCAATGAAGGAATACCTTTCACCATTTCCTTTGAATTTAATCTAGAAATATGATCAAAAGAAATATGCCCTAATCTCCTATGCCACAACCAAGAGTCATCATCGAGGGCTTTTAAACAAGTAATATTACAAGACATATTTAACATATCAATCATATAAACATTGCTTTCACGAAAACCGGAAAATACACAAACATTAGAAGTTCTATCAATTACTCTACAAGAAACATTATCAAAAACAACATCAAAACCTTTATCACAAAGTTGACTAACACTCAAGAGATTATGCTTGAGGCCATCAACTAAAATTACATTTTCAATTAAAGGAGAGGTGCCAAGTTTTACATTACCAATACCGATGATTTTACCCTTGGCGTCATCTCCGAAGGTGACGGTGCCACCTTCATGATATCTTGATAGGGTTGCAAAGTTGTTGATGTCCCAAGTCATGTGCCTTGAGCAACCGCTATCAAGATACCACAAACCTCTACGTCGTTGGGCTTTGGAAAGTACCTACATCATTTAAAATAATTGTTGACTTTGGTACCCAAACTTTCTTGGGTCCTTGAAAGTTAGTGTTACGAACCCAAACATTATGATGTGATGCACTTAGTCTATCATAACAAAAATTAGCTAAGTGTCCTTTCCGCCCACAATGGGAACATGAGTACACTTTTCTATACATAAATGCATGATGTGTAGTAGTGTGAGCATGCTTTTGGGGTTTGCCATGTTGTTTAGGTTGTGTAGCATGAACATGAACATGAGCATTTTTCTTTGGGACTTATTTCTTAGGAAACATAGCCTCAATCCTTTTCTTATCAAATTCACAATTTTTTAAAACAACACTTAATGAGTCTAATCTTTCCTTAAGCATGGAAACTTCATTAGAATCAATTAGTGGGGCCTTACCCTTGCAAGAAGTCTTATATTTTTCAAAATCATTTTTAGTAGTGGTCAAGGTGGAAACTAAATTATCCTTTTCTTTTGTAAGAGTAAAAACTTGATGACTTAAAGATTCATTTTCCTTTTTCATTTTTAAATACTTTTTCTTTAAGAAATCATAGTTTTGTGATAACTCAACAAAGGCTTCTTCTAACTCATCCATAGAAAGTTCATCATTATGAGAAGGGGAAGAGGTTACCTTGCTTGTGCCTTCATTAGCCATGAAGCACATGTTGGCGGTGTCTATCTCCTCTTCGGATTCGGTCTCCGAATCCCAAGTCGCCTTCATAGCCTTCTTCTTGTATGGCTTCTTTGATGTGGAGGGCTTTGCTTTGTCCGGACACTCCGCAACTATGTGTCCCGGTTTTTGGCAATTGAAGCACACAATCTTCCTTTCTTCTTTGCCTCCTTGCCATCTTCTTCTACCTTGGTGCTTCGCCTTGTTGTACATCCTCCGACATTCTTAACAAGGAGTGAGAGCTCCTCATCATCTTCTTCTTCATCATCTTCATCGGAGTGTGTAGCTTGACTCTTGAAGGCGATGGTCTTCTTCTTGGTAGGAGCCATGTCCTCCCTTGCTTTCCTTTCCATCTCATGGGTTTTGAGGTTCCCAATGAGACCTATGAGCTCCATCTCTTCATTGTCGTTGAGTTCCTTCAAGGTTGTAGCTTTCACTTCCCATGAAGGAGGAAGAGCCCGGATGATCTTCCTTACTCTTTGATCATTGTTGATATCTTCACCTAAGGAAGAGAGTCCATTAGTAATCTTGGTAAATCTTGTAACCATATCATCTATGGTTTCATTTTCTTGCATGCAAAATGTTTCATATTGAGACCTAAGAAGGTCAATCTTAGCCTTCTTTACTTGTGAGGTCCCCTCATGAGTGACTATCAAGTGTGACCAAATCTCATATGCGGATTTGCAATGTATAACCCTAGATATGTCATCATCATTAAGGGCTTGTAGAAGTGCATAGTGAGCTTTGGCATTGGCATCGAATTCCTTAGTCTCTATTTCGGACCAAGTGGATTCGTCACCGGGGGGTACACTAAAGGACTTAGTCACGGCCTTTGCAACTCGGCTACCTAGAGATTGCAAAAACACGGTCATCTTAACCTTCCATATGGGAAAGTTAAGTCCATCAAACTTAGGAGGGGTTTAATTCCATCGGCCATTTTTACTATATGAATATGAATGAAATGATTAGCAAATTAGGATCTTCTCTAAGGTGGTTAAACCAAATCCTAGAGTCCAAGCTCTGATACCAATTGAAAAACACCTAGAGGGGGGGTGAATAGGTGTGAATGCTAATCTAATGAGCTTTTTGTATTTTAATTAAATGAGTGATGCAACGATCTCTCAAAACACGACTAAGAGCCGAATACCCCTTGCGAGGTTCTGAACTCCTTCCTCCCAATTCCCCTTAAATGGGTTAGAGGTGCGCAATGCAACCGTGTTGTATTGAGGTGTGATCGATCAATTCCAAGTATGATGATGAAAATGGAATGCTCACAAGATAACACAACAAGTATAGCAAGTAAAGTAAACAACACAAGATTCCACAAGTAGAGGGTTAGTTCTCAAGCAAATAAATTCAAGGCAATATAAAGCAATAGAAATTAAAAGCAAGAAGAACGCAAAGGCAATCGCAAACAAGATGATTTGTTTCGAGGTTCGAGCACACTTGCTCTAGTCCCCGCCTTCACCTCCGTGAAGGGTTTCCACTATCCACCGAGGATGCCTTTACAATTGGGTCTACCGAAGACCGAGCACCGAGCTCCACCGAGTACAAAGGACCTCTACCGAAGAGGTTGCTCCACAAGAAGGAATTACAAGAACAAAGTGATCACAACTTGATCACTACACTTTTCTCAATTTCTTTTACAAACACTCTCACTTCAATTACAACTTCACTATAGAATGAGTATAGAATTTTTGGCTCTATGAAGTGTGGTGAGAAAACTTCAGTTGTAGAGTGATATAGAGAATCAAACACAACTGAAAAACAAACTTGAAAGAGTAGGAATTGAAGGCTTAAAACAATTTTTCTTTTCTCTTTTGAAAACAACAAAACTTGAGGATTTTTCTAAGTGATATGAAGGAGAGACTTCTCCTCTATTTATAGGGTTGAAAATAAGTTAAAAACATTTTCTTTTCACCTAATTCAACCTGCAAAAGCACCCCAACAACTCTCCAAAAGTCTGTTAAAACAGAAAAAGAAAACAGATTTTCAGAAAATCCCAAAGAGGAAAGAGCCGTTGCTGAGTTGCAGGCTTGGCGGTCGACCGGTCCGGTCGACCGCCAGCCTAGCTGGAACTAGCCGTTGGCTCCCGGTCGACCGGTCCGGTCGACCGACCAAAAAGGAGGAAACACAGTTTCCTTCTTCCGGTCGACCGGTCCGGTCGACCGAAATTTCCAGAGAGCAGAAGGCTCTCTGTCGGTCGACCGGTCCGGTCGACCGACAGACATGCACAAACAGTGCATGTCCGGACACAACGCCGGTCGACCGGGCCGGTCGACCGATGTTGCCTGAAACTGAATTTCTGGACTGTTTTGAGATGGAAAAATTTGAGATATAATTTTGTAGAAAATAATTTGTAACATATAGCTAAGTATTATGCAGAAAATAGTTTATAACATGTTTTAAACAAGATTTTCAATGTATATAAAGCTTTGGTACATGTATATAAACTAAGGCATAAAACTTAGAAATAATCTTTTTCAAAATATAGGAAATATTTTGAAGCAAATGTGTGTGCAAATCCTAGAGCCAAATTTCCTACAATCAAACTTTAACATTCTAAAAACTTACAAACTCTAAAAGACTTCAAGGTCTTCAATTGGCTTCTTCATATGATCTTCAATATTGCAACTTGAGCCCAAATTGAAATGTCTTGAGTCCAAAAACTTTGTATTTGAGTGAGAGTACTTCTAGTGTGATGATAAACCTGAAACACACTTAAACAACAATTGTTATTAGTACAAATAACTAATATGTTTTGTAATCATCAAAATACACTAAACAAGGGTGATTGTAACCTTGGGCCAACACAAATATCAGGAGCGTGGGCTCTAATACCAATTGAAGGTACACCTATAGGGGGTGAATAGGTGTACAGCTAATCTAGTGAACAAAATGCGAAAATTAAAACTAAATTGCAATCAACACTTAATGCAACCAACGAGTGTAGCCGAATTCCCGGTGAAGGGCTCTGGACTAACTCCTCTTGATTCCTCTGAATAAGAGTTGAGGCGCTATATGAAGCTCTCGTGGTTAAGCACAAGTGAGGCACACACAAACAAGCCAAGCATATACTATGTGAATGAGCAATATGAATGATGCAAGGCACAAATAAAGAGAGAGAGAGAGAGAGAGAGAGAGTTAAGAGTCAATGGATCAAACGCAAACAACAAGATGTGTTTCGAGGTTCGAGCACCCAGCTCTACGTCCTCGCCTTCACCGAAAATGATTTCCAATCTACTAACTTGTCCACAAAGGACTCCCACACAGGGAACCTCCATCGAGGATTTGGGGCAATACAACCGGGTGTTCACAACTCCTCTCTCCAACCAATACAACTTCTCACAGAGGCAAAGCACAACTAACTCAATCACCACCTCACATAAGAGGGGTAGGCCCTTAGCCAAACAACCACAATCCACCTCTTCACAAAGAGGGATACAAATCCAACTCCAACTCCACCTCTCACTAGAGGGAGCAATACACAATCTCAATCTCTCACTAGAGGGAGCTAACCACCACTCCAAATCAACCTCTACCCAAGAGGGAATCACAAAGTAGGGGGTTACAACAAGGTGGTATATTTCAACCACAAACAACTTCTTCTCCACAAAAATAAGGATCCTATAGAAAGGATAGAATGATAGCTTAAGTGTGGAAAACCAAGAGTTTGGAAACAAAAACACAAAGAAAAATATTTGGGAAAACAACTTGTATTTGATAGAAATGAAAAACTAAGCAAATATCCCAATCTAAATTTTCTTTGATTTTTCCAAACCCTAAAAACAAATGAAGATGAAAACTTTGAAGCTCTAAAAACTCTTTTCAAAACTTAAATAAAACACTAGAAGAATGTAGATTTTTGGCTCTTGAAAAACTTGGTGAAAAACACCTCTCAATGGGGTATATATAGCCCCATGAAAAAACTAGCCGTTGGGGCTGTTCTTCAGCCCTGGTGGCTGGCTGTCGACCGCCAACGGTCAAAAATTTGACCGTTGGAGCCCTTCGGTCGACCGCCCGGTCGACCGTCCCAATCCAGAGAGCAATTGCTCTCTGGCCGGTCGACCGCTTGGTCGACCGTCCAAGCCTTACGGTCGACCGCCCCCACCCGAGAGTGGGGTACTTGCAGTCGGTCGACCGCCCGGTCGATCGGCCCAAGTGGCTGGCCAGCGTGCACGTTTTGTGCACGTCGGTCGACCGGTCCGGTCGACCGTCTCTGGGCCCGGTCGACCGGTCCGGTCGACCACCAGAGCCTGGCAGGCAGCAATAAGGAACTGAAAACCTGGGTTTTTAATATTCTAAAAAATCCCATAAAATCTCTAAAAATCCACAAAAATAAGTTCAGTATAATACATTGAAATACAGACTTGTGTGAAAAATTTCAACACAAATTTCAAACTTTTTGAACCATTTTTGTGTTATGGAAATTTTGCCGAAAACCAAAATCCGTATTTTCTAAAACTTGAATTTTTGAATTGAAAATACGTTTTGTCCAAAACTTATCCAAATACAAAAACATGATATAGCAACAACTTTTAGGCATATTGTATATGGATATAATCCAATATACATGAAACATATATATCAATGTTTTTGATAATAAATCAAAAAATAAGTTTTGTTAAACACAAAAACCTAAATACATGAATAGGCATATTAAAATAAGTTTATCTAAGATATGAAGCATACATGTATATAGAATAAATCTAATATACATTAACCCATGTAAACTTGTATTGATACTATATATTCATGAAAACCAATATCGGTAAAACAAAAAACCAAAAACCAATAAACATGAAAACTTAAACACGTGTGTGTGTTGTGAACTTGAGCATATCACACTATCTAGTCTTTACAAATGGATCTAAAAATAAAAACTAAACTATGTACCGAAGTCTTCTTGACGAACTCCGTCTTCAGGCCGACTCGATCCAAACAGTGATCCACCGAGCTTGACTCCAACGAGTGCTAGATATGATCTTGATACTCGGGCTCTTGAATCACCATGTGAGAAGCTCCAAAACATCTTTGTTGAAGCTAATCACCTACTAATATCTTGGTTAAGAATCTGAAACTAAACATCACAAATTATTAGTAAATATAACTACATAAGTTAATCATCATCAAAACTAGAGTGGAAGGCCTCTGGGCCAACAGTTTCATACTAAATTCGTCCCGTCTCAGGTACTGTGATCTCAGACGCAGTCAAAATCAAGGAAATAAAAGAACTGCGACCTTTGTCATTGTTCACTTATAACGTAATAAAGGGATTGCGACTTTGGTCGCAGTCTACTGAAGCTTTAGCAGAGGAACTATGACTTTGACCGTTGTCATAAAAATTAAAAATAAATATATAAAAAACTATTGAAGAGACTATGGTCGCTAACTATTAAAAACTAATCTTATCTTTTTCAACATCATTAAGATCAATTTCAATCAGGGCTCTGCTAATATTTTGGAGGTCCCATCTTATTGCCTGTGGGGTTTTATCCTCCAAACTCTTCCTCGGCTTAAAAATAGCAGCCCTCTCACATATCCAATACTGCAACATGCATTAGTATATTAGTTTATATGAACAGTGTAAATATATAAGTAATTTTCAATAATTTTTATAAATTATATAATCGATATTTACAATAATTTGCACGGAGCATCCTTGCAGCTCATATGTGGTGTGCTTGAAGATGTCCATCGACTCCATCAGGAATTGTCAAACAATTTTAGCCCAACTAATGGTCTTTATCAGTTAGATATTGATAATTTGCTCCACAATATGCCACGACATCGTACATTTGCTTCCAGAAAATAATAGAGTGACCGACATATATAAGATGATCATAGTAGTGAAGTCTTGAGGTACAAGCCTTTGTCTGTCTCTTATAATTTCATTTAGTCATTTGCTGCTCAAGGTGTTCATCCTTTGTCACATCTAGTTCGGTTCTCTTCCTTTTCTTCACAAGAAGATCATTCAATGCTTCCTCAATGGATATTTTCATGATCCTCTTAATTTTTAAGAAATAGTGCTTTATCATGCCCTATTTTTCAATGTGCGAGTCTTGTTTATAATGAGATCTGTTCCATTGATAGGTAGACCAAATGTCAGGACAACATCCTCTATTGTTAACTCAACCCGTTTGCCCCAATAAGAAAGGACCTTGAGTTTCTATCGTATTGGTCTACAATTCTAAGTAGACTAATGTTAGACTTCAGGCTTTTGCCACCACCAAACTCCTCGTTGTACAAGACCATGAATATAGGACCGAAGGGGGTCTCCCTCATCGCGTTAACAAAATATGCCTGAATGTACTTTTTAAATACCCTCATGATTTCACACATAGGCAATTAGCTCGACGGCATAGGATGAACCTTTAGTTCTTGCTGACCTAATGTTACAGAAATATTAACCTCATAAATACCAAATAAATTATTAAAAATAAACAAGGTCACAATGTTTTAAAATAATTCTAAAAGGAAAATAATTGGCTACGACCTAGGTCTCGAGATTACTTAATCAACTATAAAACACTGCGACCTTTGTCGCAGTGTTAATTAACTATGCGACACAGGTCAATTTATCTAATTAACCCAATTAATTATAAAATAAGGACCTCAGTTAATCGTTCAGCGCATTGCGACCCATGCCCATGACTCAACATACTGCGACAAGGGTCGCAGTATCATATTATGCTAACTTAGTATAACAGACTGCGACCCATGACTCCAAATATTAATAAACAGGATAGGAAGACTGCGATCCCAGTTGCAGTGCTTACAGAAAATTTAATAGAAAGAAGAAAACTTACAATAATAATACAATAAAATTATAAAATTTTCAAAAGCCTCCTACCAAAGTCGCAATCAACTTTTAGGCTAATAGCCAATACTGCATCCAAAATTGACCAAATAGAATGATAGTAAACTCCGACCTTGGGTCGCAGTGTTATAAAAAAAACAAAAAATTAAAATTTAATTATCTAATTAGATCATTAAGTCCTATTTTCTTCCATCTAAAACTGCGACTTAAAACAAAATTTCGGGGAAAAATTTTAGTTTCAAATTTTACCCTATATTGTGACCTTGGTCGCAAGCTTTTAAATTAAAATAAATTAATTATTTTTTAAACACAAATATTCTTGAAAATTTTAGGAAAAAACATATTATTATTAGAAAAATTTAGTTATAACTTTCTTCTTTGGAATTAAAATTTAAAACTGATTAAAAAATATTAAGGGCAAGAGCCACTTTTGAATCGAACTTACATAAAAAGAAGGAATTTTGTGTAAAAAAATGCAAATTAAATCCGATTAAAACAAAAAAATTGGGCTTCAGAACCCTAAAAAATTAGGGTTTTTCAAAATTTGCCGTTTACCTTTTACCGCGGTTGTTTTCTTGGGTGCAATGTAGAGCGGAGCTTTTGTTTTTAAAAAAACAAATTTTTGCAAGAAAATTTTCAAAATTTTAATAATCAAAGTCATCAAATTTTTTCGTAGTGTAAAACTTAAAATTTCAGAACTGTAAAATTTTGGGGGAATAATAGTTTTGCAGAGAGTAAAACTTTGTAAGGGAGGGTATTTTAGTCAAAATATAGTTTCAAAGTGACTTAGGGCATTAAATGCGCGGGATGTTTTGTTTTTTATCTTCCAGAAAATTGAAATTTCTGTGGCTATTAGTCAGCCACGCCCGCCTTACACACACACACATACAATATTTTTTCTTAATTTGTTCTTCATTTTACTAACATTTATATTTTTCATATACGAATAGATTGCATAATGTCAAATATCACAAAGTTTAATTTTGTCGCTCTAGATATCTTAGGCAAAAATTATTTATCATAGTCTTTGACGCTGAGATACATCTTGAAGCTAAGAACCTTGGAGAGACAATTAAAGAAACAAACAAGGCATCGCAGCTTCATCGCGCTGAGGCTATAATCTTCTTTCACCGTCAGATTGATGAAGGATTGAAAGTTGAATATCTCACGGTAAAAGATTCTTTAACTCTTTGGATTAATCTAAAAGAGAAATATAATCATCAAAAAATTATTATTTTACCAAAAGCTCAATATAAATGGATACACCTAAGATTACAAGATTTCAAAATGGTTAGTGAATACAACTCTGCATTGTTTAAAATTGTTTTTAAGTTAAAATTATGTGAAGAAAACTTAACCGAAGAAGACATGTTAGAAAAAACTTACTCTACTTTTCATGCATCGAATTTGCTGTTGCAGCAGCAATATCAAGAGCAAAAATTCAAAAAATAATTTGAACTAATTTTATGTCTCTTGGTTATCGAACAAAATAACGAGTTTTTAATAAAAAATCATAATTTATGTCCAAAAAGATCTACACCATTCCTTGTAGTGAATGGAACTGCATTCCCCAAAGTGAATGCAACATCATCGCACAATTATAGGCATAGTCGTGAATGTGGACATGCACGAAGTCGTGGCAGGTTCCGTGGTGGTGGTCATAATCGTTATTCTTCAAATACTCCTTAGAAAAACATATTGGGCCACCAAAAGTGAACAAATATTGAGGCAAAGAAAGAAAAAGAGATGAAAATACAAGCTAAGACGCATCATCATTCTGAAGACACTTGTTATAGGTGTCGAATGAAGGGACATTGGTCTCATACATGTCATACGTCAAAATATTTGGTGGATCTTTACCAAGCATTGAAGAAAAAAGGAAAAGAATATAAAAATGAATTTCACTAAACTTGATTGTGAAAATGACATAACAAACTTGGATGTTTCTGATTTCTTTGTACACTCGGTGAAAAACTCGACTTCCTGACCGATGATGGGGGTGTCCCAACCAATTAAACATTGCTTCTATTTGTAGTGTTATCTTGTTATCTATGTCTCGTGTCTTCATTTTCTTAGTTTGATCTGAAAATAATAGTTTGTTTGATTGTAATCAATTTGTTTTTAATTAGAACATCAAGATGAGTGTCTTGTAGAAAGTGCAACTATATACACTAATCTTCAGATAAAGTTTACTTTACAAGCTTAACTTTAGATGAAGCTAATATAAATATATCAGTCACCGCAAATTTAATTGAAGGATATGGAAGAGCTAAAATCATGTTGTTAGGAGGAATTAATTCTATATTAGTAATGCATTATATTCTAGCAAACTTAGAAAAAATTTGCTTTGTTTTAAAGATATCTGTTGCAATGGTATCACATTGAAACCACAAATGAATCTAATATTGAATATCTTTGTATTATCTCTGTTATTTCATGTCAGAAGCATATTTTAGAGAAGCTTCTTTCCCTCTCCTCTAAGTTATACCATACAACAGTAAGAACAACTGAATTGCATCTTATAATGAATAAGTTCTCAGATCTAAAGAACTTCATGCTTTGGCATGATCGATTGGGTCACCCATGGACAATTATGATGCGGACAATAATTGAAAATTCATATAGACATATGCTAAAGAACTAGAAGATTCTTTTACAGGGGAATCATTCATGTACATCTTGTTCTCAAGGAAAATTGGTCATTAAGCCATCACCTTCTAAAATTATCAATGAAATCCTAAACTTTTTGGAATGAATTCAAAGGGATATATGGACCAATTCATTTACCATCTAGATTATTTAGTTATTTCATGATTTTAGTTGATGCTTCCACTAGATGGTTACATGTTTATCTGGTTTTTTTCTTCTAATGTTGCATTTCCTAAATTGTTTGCCCAAATTATTCAATTACGAGCACAAATCCCTGATTATCCAATCAAGTCAATTCTTTTGATAATGCCGGTGAATTTTCTTCCTGAGCATTTGATGATTTTTGTATGTATCTAGAAAGTACTATTCAACATTTTGTTGCTCATGTTCATACCCAAAATTGTTAATCTCACATTAAAGGGGCCCAATAACCTTGGTTAATTAACATTGGATTCCTAATTAAAGTTAACTGATATAATAGATGCCCATATTAAAGTGACATTTGTGTAAAGTTTTAATAATCATCTGGGGTATGAAGGAACTATGATGGGTGGTTTTATCATGGATGATTACTTGCAAATGAGACCCACTTCTCTCATCCTGTGAAGAACACAAACCTCCTCCCTTGTTTTGAGGACTCCATCAATTTTGAGATATTAGGGTTTGTGATAAGAGAAGGACAGAGAGAAGAGGATCATTGCAGATTAAAGTAATTGCAGGATCAAAGGAAGGAATCGAGGTCTTCTTCAACCTTCATCTATTGTTCATCAATGGCTTCAGGTATGGAATTAAGTATATGTGTTTTTGATTCCGTATTCAATTCTTGAGATGATTGATTCTAAATTCATGGCTGTTAATCCGCATTAAGTTTAATTTAATCCTTACATTTGGTATCAGAGCCGTGTTTAGAATCATACATCTTGGATTAAGGATTATGGAAAATTAGGGTTTTTGATTAACAGTTCATAAAATTAAATTTTTGATCTTTTAATTGTAGAATTTTAAGAGAATTTATTAACCCTAATGTTCTGTTCAATTTCCTCTAATTGTACAATTAATTGGGATCAAATTTCAGGAATTATTAACCCTAATTTTTCCCTAATTAAATATTTCCGCCGGCAATCTGGAACTGCCCGCGATAACAGCTTCGTCGCCTATTAGTCGACTAGCCCGAAACACTAGTCGACTAAGTATTTTTTCAGAAACTTAAGAACTCTCTGTTTCGGTACAGGAGTCGACTAATTATGTTGAGTAGTCGACTAATTAAATGTATAGTCGACTAACTATTTTCCCAAGTCGACTAATAATTTAACCGAGAGTTGCCTTCCAACAGGAGTCGACTAATAAAATTTGTAGTCGACTAATAAAATTTATAGTCGACTAATAATATTGGTATAGTCGACTAACCTTGCGTTGCCCTAGTCGACTGGACCTAAATGTATAGTCGACTTGACTTGACCCAAGTCGACTAGTCTTTCTTGTAGTCGACTAATGCTTGTTTGATTCAATCATAATGTATGTTACACATTTAAGTCATTGTGTTAATATTGATTGATGTTGGTCAAGTAATAGAATTGGAGTATTATAATATTACTCAAATAAAAGATTAGAGAATATTATTGGTTAGTTTTGTATTCATAAGGCTTATTGATTTAGTAGTTGCCAAAGTGACCTATGTTAGTAAACCTTATGAATATACAACTACATAAAAGACTTGTCAATGTAAGTGACATTAAAGACAATAATACTCTCGATGGCGGTTATAGTTAGGAGATTGGGACTGGCCCAAAGGAAAGTCTCTTTCAAATAATTATGAACCGGGGTAGGGTAGTGTAATTTATGCAACTTAGTGGTGTAGAAGTGGATACCCAAAGGTAACATGACTTACTGTCTAAGTAGCATAAATTATATTAGACCTACATAGGTGATAAAAGAGTCTCACCTAAAGAGTGAACACTAGATATGCTTAGGTTTCGCCCAAAGGAGAAATCAAAGTGATATCAATAGTTCATCTTAATTAAATTTAAAACTTTGTATTGATTCGTGGCCTAATGTGAGCAATGTCCTATTATGTTTCAGTGAACGTCCCCACTTCCCTTCACACTCATGCCACCAGCATTCCAGCCCTGGATGGTACAAACTTCTCCGAGTGTTTTGAACATGTACAATTTACACTGGGTGTTCTGGACCTAGACATGGCTCTAATAGTTGAGAAACCTGATGAAGTGACTGCTGAAAGCACAGCAGAGCAGGTTAGCCATGCCAAAGCTTGGGAAAGGTCGAATAGACTCAGTCTCATGTTCATAAAGATGACCATAGCCAATAACATCAAGACTTCACTCCCACATACCACTAGTGCATCTGAACTTTTATCTGCTGTAAGAGACCGATTTAAGTCTGCAGATAAGTCATTAGCTGGCACCCTTATGGCTGAACTTACTACCATGAAATATGATGGTAATAGAGGAGTTCAACAACACATTCTAAATATGACTGATAAGGCTGCTAAGTTAGGATCACTGGGTATGAAAGTGGATGAATCCTTCTTGGTACAGTTCATCCTCAACTCACTTCCTCCTCAGTTTGGGCCATTCAAGATTCATTACAACACTCATAAAGATAAGTGGAATTTGAATGAGCTGACTGGTATGTGTGTACAAGAGGAAGTGAGACTGAGGCAAGAAGGGCATCACTCAGCATTGGCAGTAACTCAAGGAGGTATCCATAAGAAAGGTAAATATGGAAGAGGTAAGAGATTTCCATCAAAGAAAGGGCATGACCATGGGGAAAGCAGCCAAGGTCATGGAAAGGCTTTCACTGTCAAATGCTACTTCTGTGGCAGAAAAGGACATGTGAAGAAGGACTGCAACAAGAGGAAAGCTTGGTTCGAAAAGAAAGGTATAAATCTTTCTTTTGTATGTTATGAATCAAATCTTGCTGAAGTACCTTCTAATACTTGGTGGATTGACTCTGGAGTCACAACTCACATAACTAATTCAATGCAGGGATTCCTTACAACCCAGAAACTGAAGGAAAGTGAGAGATTTGTCTTTATGGGGAACCGTCTCAAAGTGGAGGTCGAGGCTGTTGGTACTTACCGACTACTCTTAGAGACGGGTCATCAGATGAATCTTGAAGATACTTTTTATGTACCTTTGATTTCTAGAAACTTAATGTCATTATCCAAATTAGATGTTTTTGGATATTCTGTTTTGTTCAGTTGTGGAAAACTCAGTTTAATGTATAATTCAATGCCGGTTGGACATGGAATTTTATGTGATGGTTTATATAAAATTTCATTGAATGATGAGTTTGCACAATCTCTTTTATCTCTGCATTCGAATGTTGGTATTAAACGTGGCTTAATTAATGAAAATTCCTCTATCTTGTGGCATAGACGACTGGGGCATATCTCCAGGGATAGAATTGAAAGATTAGTGAAGAATGAGATTTTGGATAACCTAGACTTCACTGATTTTAGTATGTGTGTGGATTGCATAAAAAGAAAGCAAACCAAACACACTAAGAAAGGTGCCACAAGAAGTAAAGAACTCCTTGAAATAATTCATACAGATATTTGCGGACCACTCTCCATTCCATGTTTTACGGGAGAGAGATATTTCATTACCTTTATAGATGATCTGTCACGTTATGGTTATGTATATCTAATTCATGAAAAGTCTCAGGCCGTTGACATCCTTGAGGTGTTCATTACAGAGGTCGAGAGACAATTAGATAGAAAAGTTAAAATCATAAGATCAGATCGAGGTGGTGAATTTTATAGTAGATATGATGAGTCAGGACAACATCCTGGCCCATTTGCCAAATTTCTAGAAAAGCATGGTATTTGTGCTCAATACACAATGCCAGGTACGCCTCAGCAGAATGGTGTTGCTGAAAGGCGAAACCGAACTCTTATGGATATGGTTAGGAGCATGATGAGCTTCTCTAATGTACCCAATTCATTGTGGAATGAAGCCTTAAAGACTGCTATGTATATCTTGAATAGGGTTCCTAGTAAGGCAGTCCCAACAACTCCTTTCGAGTTGTGGACTGGTAGGAAACCCAGTTTAAGACATTTACATGTTTGGGGTTGTCCAGCAGAGGCTAGAATATATAATCCACAAGAAAAGAAATTAGACTCAAGGACAATATCTGGGTATTTCATTGGTTATCCAGATAAGTCTAAGGGGTACAAATTTTATTGTCCTAACCATAGTACAAGAATAGTTGAAACTGGTAATGCCAGATTCCTTGAAAATGGCGAAATTAGTGGGAGTGATGAACCAAGAAAGGTAGATCTTGAAGTGATAAGGGTAAATATCCCAATTACCTTTCCTTCAAGAGAAATTGTTGTCCCTCAGCTTGATCATCAAGCTGAGATACCAAAACAACATAATAATATTGGTTCACCACTCCATGAGGATATTGCCATTGAAAATGTAGTAGAACCACCACAACCGGCAGCTTTGAGAAGATCTCAAAGGGAAAGAAGATCTGCCATTTCAGATGATTATGTGGTGTATCTACAAGAATCTGATTATGATATTGGGATAAATAAAGATCCAGTTTCATTTTCACAAGCCATAGAATGTAATGATTCTAGTAAATGGGTTGATACTATGAATGATGAGTTGAAATCTATGGACCAAAATAAAGTCTGGGATCTCGTCGAATTGCCTGATCACTGTAAGAAAGTCGGGTGTAAATGGGTCTTTAAGAACAAGCGCGACTCTAAAGGCAATGTCGAACGATATAAGGCCAGACTTGTGGCTAAAGGTTTCACTCAGAAGGAAGGCATTGATTATAGAGAAACCTTCTCTCTAGTATCAAAGAAGGACTCTCTTAGAATCATTATGGCACTTGTAGCTCATTATGATTTGGAGTTACATCAAATGGATGTGAAAACTGCTTTTCTAAATGGAGATTTGGATGAGAAAATTTACATGGAGCAACCTGAAGGGTTCGCAAAGAAAGGAAAAGAACACTTGGCTTGCAAATTAAAGAAATCCATATACGGACTTAAACAAGCTTCCAGGCAATGGTATATAAAGTTTAATGATACCATTACCTCTTTTGGATTTACAGAAAACACTGTTGATCAGTGTATATATCTAAAGATCAGTGGGAGCAAGTTTATATTTTTGATTCTGTATGTGGATGATATCTTGTTAGCCAGTAGTGATATTGGTTTGCTGTATGAAACTAAAGGTTATCTTACCAAGAACTTTCAGATGGTTGATATGGGTGAGGCAGCTTATGTCATTGGCATAGAGATCTTCAGGGATAGATCTCGAGGATTGCTAGGACTGTCTCAGAAAGGATATATTAATCGAGTCTTGAAAAGATTTCATATGGAGTTGTGTTCAGTCAGTCCTGCACCCATTCAGAAGGGTGACACATTAAGTAAAAGCCAGTGTCCCAGAAATGACTTAGAAAAGGGTCAAATGCAGAAAGTTCCGTATGCATCTGCTGTTGGGAGCTTGATGTATGCACATACTTGTACCAGGCCAGATATCAGTTTTGCTGTAGGGATGCTGGGAAGATACAAGAGTAATCCAGGAATGGAGCACTGGAAATTAGCTAAAAAGGTTATGCGGTATCTTCAAGGGACGAAGGACCATATGCTCACATATAGGAGATCAGATCAGTTGGAGGTGATCAGCTATTCGGACTCAGATTTTGCTGGTTGCCCAGATAGCAGGAAGTCTACTTCAGGTTTCATTTTCTTGCTAGCAGGTGGGGCAATCTCGTGGAAGAGTGTAAAGCAGTCTATCACTGCTTCATCCACGATGGAGGCTGAGTTCATAGCTTGTTTTGAGGCCACAAATCATGCATTATGGTTAAGGAATTTTATCTCAGCACTTGGTGTAGTTGACTCTATTGCCAGGCCGCTGAAGATATATTGTGACAATACAGCAGCCGTTTTCTTCTCTAAGAATGGAAAGTACTCTAATGGTTCCAGACACATGGAACTTAAGTACTTGGTGGTTAGAGAAAGAGTTCAGAAACAGAAGGTGTCAATTGAAAGTATAAGTACCACTTTAATGGTTGTTGATCCAATGACAAAGGGATTGCCTCCAAAGACATTTAAGGAACATGTTGTTAGAATGGGTCTTTTGGGCAATCTGTAAATGTATGTTTTGGTACTTGTAAAATTGACAATATTGCGCAAATAAAAGTTTGTTTCTGTATTTCCTGTTATCCAATTATGTGTGCACATATTATGTATGGATGTTTGTTAAACAGGAAATGTCTTTACAAGACAATTACAGGGGTCATTTTGGTTATGGACTCAATTAGTAAGGGTTATCAATGTTGTGGTACATAGAAGGGAGTATGACATGGATGTTGTATAACCGCTATGACTCGCATTGGTGGTCCAAGCTAATTGCAGTATTACAGTATTTCATATTTGGGCTTATCAGTTGTTGTTTTTAAAATTCGTGATCACGTGTCAAGTTTTCAGTATGGAATCCAATGGAGTCAAAATGTTTTGAAAATGAGTCTTTTCTTTTATTTGTTTTCTAAAGTTTTAACCTAATCGGTTAATGGTCCAAGTGGGAGAATGTTAATCTCACATTAAGGTGGCCCAATAACCTTGGTTAATTAACATTGGATTCCTAATTAAAGTTAACTGATATAATAGATGCCCATATTAAAGTGACATTTGTGTAAAGTTTTAATAATCATCTGGGGTATGAAGGAACTATGATGGGTGGTTTTATCATGGGTGATTACTTGCAAATGAGACCCACTTCTCTCATCCTGTGAAGAACACAAACCTCCTCCCTTGTTTTGAGGACTCCATCAATTTTGAGATATTATGGTTTGTGATAAGAGAAGGACAGAGAGAAGAGGATCATTGCAGATTAAAGCAATTGCAGGATCAAAGGAAGGAATCGAGGTCTTCTTCAACCTTCATCTATTGTTCATCAATGGCTTCAGGTATGGAATTAAGTATATGTGTTTTTGATTCCGTATTCAATTCTTGAGATGATTGATTCTAAATTCATGGCTGTTAATCCGCATTAAGTTTAATTTAATCCTTACAAAAATGACTTAGCAGAGTCTTTTATCAAATAACTTGGTTGATTAATAGGCCTTTACTTATGAGAACAAAATTTTTTGTTTCTGTTTGGGTCATGCAATATTACATGCTGCTACATTAGTCCGCATCCGACTTTCGGCTTACCACAAGCATTTACCTTTACAACCGGTTTTCAGTCAACCTCCAAATATTTATCACTTGTGAGTTTTTGATTGTGCTATGTATATCCCTATTGCACCCTCTCAGTGTACCAAAGTGGGTCCCCAACAAAGGCTTTGGATTTATGTTGATTTTGATTTTCGATCCATCATCAGATATTTTGAACCCCTTAAGGGTGATATTTTTAAAACAAGATTTGCAGATTGTTATTTTGATGAGACAACATTTCCGCCATTAGGGGGAGAAAAGTTGAAGCCTGAAGAACGACGTGAAATTTCTTGGAATATTATAACTTTGTCGCATCTTGATCCTCGCACTAATCAATGTGAACTTGAAGTTAAAAAAATTATTCATTTAGAAAGAATTATGAACCAGTTGCCAGACGCTTTCACTAACAATAAAATGTAAGAAAATTACATATACCTGTAATGAACACTCTAGCAAAGATCAACATCACAGAAGGACAATTAACTAATATAATCACAAATGAGTCTAAGACATGTCTGAATCATGGAAGACCAGTCAGTGTAAAAAACTTGGTTCCCCGAAAGAGAAGGCTATAAGAACTGAATAAGAAAATTAGTACTTCGAAAGAATCCACAAAACAAAAGTTTTAGAAGAGTATCAAATAATAGAATTAATGAATAAAGAACAAAAAGTCCTTGAAGAGACACAAGTACCTGAAAATAAAGAGATATCAATCAATTATGTATAAACTAGAGATATATGAGATAGAAATAATATTATTGTTGATGACATATTTGTCTTCAAGTAGCACCTGAAATCACTAAAAATGATGAGGATCTTTAGCCACGAACCATTGAAGAGTATCAATGTAAACATGATTTGCCAAAATGGAAAGAAACAATACAGGCGAATTAGACTCTTTAGCAAAAAAGTCGTAAAGTATTTGGACCTGTAGTCTAAACATCTGAGAATATAAAACCTGTAGGATAAAAGTATGTATTTATTCAAAAGACAAATGAAAATAATGAGATTGTGAGATACAAAGCTTGACTTATAGCACATGATTTTCTGCAAACACCTGAAATTGATTACAAAGAAATATACTCTCTTGTAATAGATGCTATTACTATTCACTATTTGATCACTTTGATCGTCTCATAAGGACTAAGCATGCGTCTTTTGGACATAGTTAAGACATAATTATGTGGATTATTAGATAATGATATAATATGAAGATCCCTGAAGGATTCAAGATTCCTTAAGTACATAATTCAAAATCTCAGATACTCAATTAAGCTTCAACGATCCTTATATAGATTAAAATAATTAGGACGTGTGTGATATAACTATCGTAGTGAATACTTATTAAAAGAGGGATATGTGAATAATCTCATATATCTATGTATATTCATAAGAAAATCAAATTTTGATTTTTGCATACTCGCAGTATATGTTGATGATTTGAACCTCATAGGAACTCCTGAAAAAGCTCACAAAGACAGCCACTTATTTGAAAAAAGAGTTTGAAATAAAAGTTCTTGAAAAAAAAATAAAATTTTGTCGGACCTAAATATTGAGCACTTTCGAGAAAGAATTTTCCTTCATAAAAAATCTGCACAGAAAAAAATCTTAAAGCGTTTTTATATAGATAAAGCCCATCCATCAACATCTCCATTGATTGTACGTTCACTTGATGTGGAAAACGAGTTTTCTTGTTGTATTCTATATTTTGTTTTGGGGGGGTGTTTGTTTTTGCTTATTGAGCTTCAGAAGGGTCATATATGGCTAAGTGATGTATTGATTCCTTTTGAGTAATATAGCAGGCTGGGGATCTCATACTAAGTCCCAACCTTTCTCTCTCTCTCTCTAAAAAAAATGCTTATATTAAAATTTCGCTCGAATCATTTGCATTCATTACGAGCAATCGGCCCATTTTTTTTGCTTCGATTGCAATAGAAAATTCAGCAAGGTTGTTAGAAGAAATTTTGATAATACTTCTTCATTTTATTCACATAATTTGTTGGTTTTTTTTTTTAAGATTGCTATATGACCCAAGGAAATCTTAAAGGAAAGAGATTCTGGTAATATTTGTTGTTGCTTTACTTGATTCTCGAGCTGAGCATCATTGTTCATGCCTATTGAGCTTTTTTTCCATAATTTTTTTCTAGGCTATTGATTCTATATGAATGTGATTAGGTGTGGTGGAGATTTTTCGTTCTGAGTGATCAGACGGTCGACCCACACCACAAATGAAAGTATGTGTTAAAGGTGTAAGTACAAAATCATAAACGTTACACAGACAATAGATGGAGAAACAATGTTTTTATATGAAAAATCAAATCAGTAAAAACCACGGGGAGGAGGAAAATTCACTATAAGTCGCCGGTTTATAGAAATTACAGATTTGTATTGGTATATCTCTGAGTTAGGATCGGATGAAAGGCTCCAAAAGTCCTTCCCAAGCCCCCTTCTCGCTAGAGAAGAAGATCTATTTGTACTAAACTCTTCCTCCTCAAGCGGATGCGGTGCTGGCGAGATAGTGTATAAGCATGATCTTCATGTGCAAATTTGTTGTAATAGTCGCGATTGCTGGTGTGATGGTTGATATTGCATACATGAAATTTTGTCATTATTTATAATTGTCCGCCTTGAATGCATGGGCATTACACGTCTTCAATGTAGAAGAGGAGAGATGGCGTGATTGCAGGCAGAGATCTCAGCGGCTGTTACTGGGGATTTCCGGTGAAGTCGGAGATGTTGGATTGTAAGCGACTCTGGAGGCGATGCCTTCGGGGCGGTGGTTTGTTCCAACATGGCTAGGTGTGGAGCTTTAGAGGTTGACTTAGCTTCTTTCTAGAATGATTTTGAAAACTGTGGATGCTCTCGGGAGGGTCCAATGTGACGGAGATTTTTCGCTCTGAGTGATCAGACGGTCGACCCACACTACAAATGAAAGTATGTGTTAAAGGTGTAAGTACAAAATCACAAACGTTACACAGACAATAGATGGAGAAACAATGTTTTTATGTGAAAAATCAAATCGGTAAAAACCACAGGAAGGAGAAAAATTCACTATAAGTTGTCGGTTTACAGAAATTACAGATTTGTATATGTATATCTCTGAGTTAGGATTGGATGAAAGGGTCCAAAAGTCCTTCCCAAGTCCCCTTCTCGCTAGAGAAGAATATCTATTTGTACTGAACTTTTCCTCCTCAAGCGGATGCGGCGCTGGCGAGATAGTGCATCTGCACGATCTTCATGTGCAAATTTGTTGTAACAGTCGCGATTGCTGGTGTGATGGTTGATATTGCATACATGAAATTTTGTCATTATTTATAATTGTCCGCCTTGAATGCATGGGCTTTACACAACTTCAATGTAGAAGAGGAGAGATAGCGTGATTGCAGGCGAGATCTCAGCGGCTGTTACTGGGGATTTTCAGGTGAAGTCGGAGATGTTGGATTGTAAGCGACTCTGGAGGCGATGCCTTCGGGACGGTGGTTTGCTCCAACATGGCTCTAGGTGGTGGAGCTTTAGAGGTTGACTTAGCTTCTTTCTAGAATGATTTTGAAAACTGTGGATGCTCTCGAGAGGGTCTGATGTGACGGAGGTAGTTGATTATTGTTAAAACATTCAAAGAGAAACTTGGTTGCCTAGATACATGTCAACATCTTACTGAGGGTCAATTTTTGACCACTACAGGTGCCTGACGTGCGATTTGATAAGTGTACCAATCGTTATAAGTAATAAAGTGATGAAGTGGAGCATCGAACCCACAGAGATTTTTATTTAATTACCATAAGTATTATTTTTGAATCTTATTTGAAAAGTAGAATTAAATGAAAAAGTAGGTTTAAACTAAAGAAATATTTTTTTAATTTATGAGAAAAGTACTAGGGTATTACGACTTCAGCTATTCTATATCTGATTATTCTAATTATTTATGTTAAAAACTTTATTTAAGTATTGCTAACAATCAAAAATTTCTTTTGTAATTAATAATCTATATCGAGTATTATTAAATTTAAATTTAAATTAGAACTCACAATCTATCAATCTAGTGAATTTACTAACTAAAACAACATTAAGATCTATGATTTTTCTTTCTAAGATTGCACAACCTATACTTCTCCTATTGGTCTCAGCTTGTAGGAAGTGATTTTATCCTTAGATGTGTCACGAGGTTATTTCCTACCGGTCTCTAACCTAACCATCTATATAATTATGGCCATCAATTATCAAACTATAACATAAGAATAAAACTTTAATAATACTATAAATAAGAACACTTAGATGTAAATAATTTATAAATAATCTTCAATAGAAAAGCCTACATATAAACCCTAGCAAAAAGTATTTTGTTCATGAAGAAGAGAAAGAAATCATAGTTTTATATTTAATAAACATAAAGATTATAAAATTAAAGAAGAAAAGAAAGAACCAATTTTGAGTATCCTTTTTCTTCTCCAATCTCCTTCTTCAAGAATCAACAAAATAAAATAAAACTAGAAGCTTTATTAAGGAGAAAATCTCCAAAGTTTTATCTTCAAAGTCTCCTACCAAAAAATATATTTAATTACAAGAGTTTGCAGGTATATTTATAGGTCCCAGAATTCCTAAAACAGTTGACTACGACTTCATAAATCTAGATTTAATCTTAAAAGATTTTTGACAAAATTTCATCATCAATCGACTCATAGGGACGACAGATCCACCGTAGAATACAATGTTTTAGCTGTCTAATACAATATGTCTTTGATTCTGAGTCGAGAAATAGCTGGTGCAAGCACGTCATGCACTTTGACCCATCAATGGCAAATTCGCCATTCGGACAACGTTTTCACCGTGAAAGCTTGGCCATTGCTTCTGAATTTTTTCTGGCTTTTTCTGTCTGATGATTGTACTCTCCTGGAATCTCTGTTTTGGAAATAGGATCTATATGTATCCATGTATCTGTTTCTGCAACTCTTCTTTTCAACTGTTTTTCGGTGTTTTCTTCAAAATATGCTCTTGACTAAAAATCTGCACAAGGCATAAATAAAACTACCCATGCAGCATTAAAGTGGCAAAAACTGGCATAAAATGGGTATAAAATATATATGTAAATGACATTCATCACACCCTCATACCTAGATTTTGCTAGTCCTCGAGCAAAAACTAATCAAAAAATAAAAACCTAACTCACTTTCATATGAATCATGGTTGCACTTAACCAGTGCAATAAGACATTAAACCCCTAGGTTACCATAGTGGATGAGTGTTGTCTTATGAGAATTTGCAGTGAATAACTCACAAATTCAAAGAAAGAAATAAAAGATATAGAAAGTGATTAAGAAAATAAAGATAATCAAAGAAAAGGATAAATGAAAAATAAAGAAAAAAAAAGAAAAAAAAAGAATAGTCTTTAGCTTTGGAATTTTTGATTCAAAACTTACCTATTTAAACATATTTCTATATACATATACACACACACCACACACACACACACACACACATATATACGTATATGTGTGTGTCTATATATATATATATATATATATATATATATATATATATATATATATATATATATATATATATATATATATATATATATATATATATATATATATATATATAAGTTTGAAGTTTTACCACTTCGTTGCCCTTGAAGCAATTTTATATATATGTGTGTGTGTGTGTGTGTGTGTGTGTGTAAATATGTGTATATATATATGTATGTATGTATGTATGTATGTATAACTCATCTAATTCTCGTTCGTGTAAATATCAAGGTTTTTTGCGGCCCTAATATCTAACTAATTGATCTTTAGATTTGTTAATACATAAAAATTTATTCATATATATTTTTTATAACTTACCTAATTATCTTTTGCGTAAATACTAAGGCTTGCTTAGGCCAAAGTACCTAACTAATCAATACTTAGATTCATTATTGTATATATATATTTTTGAAAAGTAAAAAAGATTTTATTGAATATCAATCAACCAATACATAACACAACTCCAACCTACTTGCAAGAGGGTATGTATACTCCCCTGAAAGAGAAGGAAGAGGACCACAACAGTCACCTTCCACTTTCATTTGACCTTGACCACTGTATATATATTTTATATATATACATACATACATACATATACAAACATATATACATATACATATATATATACATACATACGTACATACATACATATA
>JAVJIF010006611.1:0-160000 GCA_038442645.1 Agave tequilana | reverse complement strand
TGTTCAGTAAAAGGAAACTTCTAAGAAAAGTTAAAAACTTAGTGCCAATTTGTAAACTCTCAAAAATTTAGAAACTCTCGAAAAAATTGAAATTCAAATTCAAATTCAACTTTGTTTCCCCCATACCTAAACTGAAGCATGCCCATATGCTTTGAAAGTTTAAAAATCACCATTTAAAAACTACCGAAAAATAAAAAAAACTCTTTTTATATTAAAAAATTCCTTAGCTTGCCATGTGAACTTGAATAGCAAAAATTTAATATTTCCAATAACTAATAGAATTTATATACGTACGTGTGCAAACTCGGATTTACTCTGATTTCTTTGGATGGTGAATTAGCCGTCCGGACATCAGATTCATCGTTCTTCTCAGATTTTTTGTTTTCTGATTCTAGCTTTATCTTTCATACATGATTTATGTTCTTTATATGCATCTGCATTAAAAATAATAGTCAGTAAAGGCAGGAAACTATTAAAACTAAAAAAAAGAAAAATAGGTTAGAGACTTTAGTTGCCTCCAAATAAGCACTTTATGTTATAGTCATTAGTTAGAATTTCTCTGATCTGATCATTGTATTGTGGCCATCTCAATGGCGTGTAGATACTCATCCGGAAAAGAGTCATCTATTGGCTCTCGATTGGCTTCTCTTCTCCATCTTTGTGTATCATTGAAAGTGAAATACACATAGAGGGGGTGAATAGGTGTTTTGCTAATCAAATTCTATTTTAAAACTATTTATGGTGAAATATGCAAACGGCCACTCAAAACAAGAATTAAAGATGAATTCCCTGTGAAGGGCTCTAGAACTTCTCCTCTTTGATTCCTCTAGATAATGAGTTGAGGTGCTCAATTGCCTCCTTATTGAGATGAGTATAGACCGATAATGAAAGTGATGGAATGAAAACAATCATAGAATACAAGATGAACAACGACACAAGTATGAATAATGAAAAGCAATAGAGAGCAAGACACAAGCAATCACAAATACAAATGAATTGTTCTGAGGTTCGAGCCACCGCTCTACGTCCCCGCTTTCACCACTATGAAGGATTTCACTATCTTCTAAGAGATCTTCTACAAAGGGATCTTACACAAAGAAATTACAACTTAGTCTACACAAGACCGGAGTACACAACTCCACCAAATCAACCCTCTACACAAGAGGTAGCATAAAGCTAATTGAGGTTACAAAACCCTTGGTGATCCAACAAGATTACAAACACTCTCTCTTACAATTTCTTATAGAGTAAAATATGAAGTGTAGCTCAAGAAGTTAAGTGAGAAATGAAATTCAGTTAAAAAGAATAGAAGAGCTTTATAACCAACTGAAATTAGGTTTGGAAACAAAGAGCTTGAAGATTGGGAGCTAGAAATTTTTCTCTTTTGAAATAAACTTGAAAACTTGTGTAAACTTCTTGTCCAAAAACGAAAACTAATAACCCATATATATAGGCAATGAATAAATATCATTTGTAAATCATACCAGTCATTTGGGGTGTGTTTAGACACTTGGAAACCAAAAATGCCCGTTGGATTCATTAAAAATAAAACAAATCTAAAACTAGATGTTATGGCCAACTGGCAGGCTATCGGTCGACCGGCCGATCGATAGACAACTCATCCAGAAAAGAGCCATTGGCTTCGGTCGACCGGCCCGGTCAACCACTCTTTAGTTCAAAGGAAAAAAAATCAAAGGTCGGTCGACCGACCCCGACCCTACCCGAGAGAGTAAAGGCCTCTCAGCCGGTTGACCGATCGGTCGACCGCAAGGGTTAGCGGTCGACTGATCGGTCGATCGACAATGTGCACAAACGTGCACGCCCCTTGGCCAAAGGCCCGATCGACCGGACGGTCGACCGTTTTGACCTGAATGGGCACCAGTCGACCGTCCGGTCGACCGATTTGGCCTGAAATAGTTTTTATGAAAACTTTTGAGTTTCAAATATTTTTTTAAATATTTTGTATTGGTTTATGGGTAATGTAGCAATATTTAGGTGATGAAATATATGTTCTAAACTTGTTATAAAATTTTAAAAAATTATGAGACATGTATCAAACCAAACATGCAAAATACCAACACTATCAAAACTTGAATTTTTCGAAATCGTGTATTTTGTGTGTGTAACTTCTTGAGCATCACAACTATATTCTACACATTAACAAACTAATATCTTTAAGTGCTATGAGCTTTAATCCCGTATTTGAATCTTCTTGATTTTTCAACACCTTCCGTTAGAGGAAGAAAACACCTTGAATCCTTAGAACCCTGAAACATACTAAATACTTAAACTTGATTAGTACTAAATAATCACATATGTTTTGTTATCATCAAATCCATAAAACTGGGTGATTGTAACCTTGGGCCAACAATCTCCCCCTTTTTGATGATGACAAACCATATGAGTTATTTAAAATAAAAGATAAAAAAGATCTTGGAAAAGCTCCCCCTCAAGTTATGCTATCTATCAAGTATAAGAAAACATTATGACTTTAAATAGATTTGACAATATAAGCAAGTCACACATATATACACATATAAAGATGATATCAATATAGAATAATATGCATATATAGTCTACCATCCTTTCAATCCTCCTTCCTAAAAAACAACATGCAATGAATAAAACAATAAATCATGGCATTGCATATATAAGCATGGTAATGGGAATGGATATAGAATATCAAAACAACTAAATAACTCAAATATTTCTCTCCCTTTTTGTCATGCATCAAAAAAGGAAAAGACATCAACATGAAAGAGATATTAATTTGAAAAAAAAAATGCATGTATAAAGGATTTAAAATTACATGAAACAATTTCAAAACTTATGAATCCATAATATAAATATTTTACTCACCACAAATGAATAAAAATCTATTATAATCTAGTGGTTTAGTAAAAATGTCCGCAAGTTGAAAATTGATGGAAACATAATCAATTTCAATATCGCCTTTCTCATAGTGATCTCTAAGAAAATGATATCGAATATCTATATGCTTGATCATGCTATGTTAATTTGCATTTTTAGTCATATGAATGGTGCTAGTATTATCACAAAATATTTTAATATAGTCATAATGCAAATCATAGTCAAGAAGAGTATATTTCATCCAAATGACTTATGCACAATAAGCCCCGGTCGCAACATACTCCGCCTCGGCGGTTGAGAGGGCTACAAAATTTTATTTCTTGGAAGACCACGAAATAAGGCAATTTCCTAGAAATTGATAAGTACCACTAATGCTCTTCCTATCCACTCTACAACCGGCATAGTCGGCATTCGAATAACTCATCATGAGAAATTGTCCAGTTTTTGGATACCACAAGCTTATTCCAATAGTGCCCTTAAGATATCTAATAATGTGTTTTACTGCAATTAAGTGAGACTCTTTAGGACAAGATTAAAATTTAGCACATAGACATACACTAAATATAATATCCGGCCTACTAGCCGTTAAATAAAGTAAACTACCAATCATGCTTTTATAAAGTTTAATGTTTACATTTATACCTTGTTCATCCTTATCAAGTTTTGTTGTAGTGGCCATGTGAGTCTTACTTAGCTTTGCATCTTCAAGCCTAAATCTCTTGATGAGTTCTCTTGTGTACTTGACTTGATTGATGAAAATCCATCACTCCTTTGCTTGATTTAGAGTCCAAGGAAGTAGTTTAACTCTCCCATCATAGACATCTCAAACTCATTTTTTATGCATGATTCAAATTCTTTACAAAGTTTTTCATTAATGGATCCAAAAATAATATCATTAACATAAATTTGAACAATTAAGATATCACTATCTATATACTTTGTAAATAAGGTGGTGTCAACTTTACCCTTAACAAAATAATTTAAAATTAGAAAAGTTAAAAGCCTTTCACACCTAGCTCTTGGAGCTTTTTTTAAACCATATAAAGTTTATCAAGTTTGTAAATAAAATCCGAATGTGTAGGATCAACAAACTTGGAGGTTGTTCAACAACACTCTCTCTTCTATAAAACCATTAAAAACGTACTTTTGACATCCATTTGAAAAAATTGAAATCTTTAAAAGAAGTAAAGGCAAGTGTCATCCGTATAGCTTCAAGCCGTGCTACGGGTGCAAAAGTTTCCTCAAAATTGATACCTTCAATTTGGGTGTAACCTTGGGCCACTAACCTAGCTTTATTTCTAATAACAATACCCGACTCATCCAACTTATTTCTAAAAATCTATTTAGTACAAATAGTTGATCTATCATGGAGTCTAGGAATAAGATGTCAAACTTGGTTGCGTTCAAATTGATTGAGCTCTTCTTGAATTGTAAGTAACCAATATGAATCGGCCTCGACTTCGAGGACGTTTTTGGGCTCAACTGTGAAATAAAAGAAAAATGTCCAAATAAATTATGAAGTTTGAATCGAGTAGTTACCCCCTTGGATACATTACCTATAATGAGGTTCTTGGGATGATTAAAGCAAATATTTAATCCTTCGGAAGTGATTGTGTTGGCTCCACTTTAACCTCTTGAACTTCATCTTATTCATTAATTTTGGCTTTTCTTCTTTTATAGGTGAGTTCTTCAAGGTTATCTTCTCCATATCTTCAGCTAAGAAATCAATCTCTACAATATTCTGCACAAAATCATTAGATTCTTTAAACTTGACATGTAAAGATTCTTCAATAGTCAAAGTAGATCTATTGAAGACTCTATAGGCCTTACTAGTATTTGAATACCCAATAAATATGGCTTCATAAGATTTGGCATCAAAAATTTCAAATTATTTTTAGTGTTTAAAACAAAGCATTTACAACCAAAAACTTTAAAGTAAGAAATATTAGGTTTTCTCAAATAGTAAATTTCAAATGAAGTTTTAGAAGTATTTTAAAAAATAAATTCTATCTGAGATGTAACATGATGTGTTTACAGCCTCGGCCCATAATTATTGAGGGAGTCCGTATTTATTTATCATTGTCCTAACCATTTCTTGAAGAGTACGATTCTTCTTTTCAACGACTCCATTTTGTCATGGAGCTCTAGAACATGATAGTTCATTTTTGATTCTATGTTCTTCACAATAATTGATAAAAGAATGGTTAATAAATTCACCACCTCTGTCACTTCTTATGCTTAAAATCGAAAAATCCTTTTCATTTTCAACTCTTTTTCTAAACACTTGAAAATTTAAAAAAACTTGATCTTTGTGTTCTAAAAAGAAAACCCATGTAAAACGAGAAAAAATCGTCAACCAAAACAAAAATAAAATGATTTCCACTTAGACTTTTGATTTTTGTTTGACCAAATAAATCTATGTGAATTAACTCCAAAAATCTTGATGTTATGATATCCTTGATAGTTTTGAAAGAGGACTTAATTTGTTTTTCAAGTTGGCACGCATCACAAATGCGGTCCTTTTTAAATTTCAAATAAGGAATATCTTTCACCACTTCCTTATTGTTAATTCTAGATAGATGGTCAAAAGAAATATGGCCTAGTCTCGTATACCATAACCAAGAGTCTTCATTAAAAGCATTTAAACATGTAGCATTGTAATTTAAATCAGACATATCAATCATGTACACATTATTTTCATGAAAATCGAAAAGCACACATGTATTAGTTTGTCTATCAAAAATATTGCAAGCTAAATCGACAAAAATCACTTTAAAACCTCTAACACAAAGTTGACTAATACTCAAGAGGTTATGCTTAAGACCATCAGCTAAAACAACATTTTCAATTAAAGGAGATGAGCCAATTTTAATATTACCTATACCGATAATTTTTATTTTGGAATTATCTCCGAAGGTGACAGTGCCACCTTCATGGTATCTTGATACGATTGCAAAATTGTTAATATCCCAAGTCATATGCCTTGAGTAAACACTATCAAGATACCACCGCTCCCTTCGTCTTGGAGCCTTGGTGTGTACCTACATCAAGTAACGAATTAGTTGATTTTGGTACCCAATTTTTCTTAGGTCCTATAATGTTAGCTTTTCGAACCCAAATTTGATCATTAGATGCATTTATTCTATCAAAGTAAAATTTATCTAAGTGATCTTTTCGGCCACAATAAGTGCATGAATAAACTCTACCATATATAAAAGCATGATGAGAGTGTGGGATGTGAACATACTTCATCTGTGTAGTATGTCTAGCATGATGTGTATGTATATGTTGTGATTTAAGAGTGTGGTATGTGTAGTATAATGAGCATGTAGGTCACCTAGAGGGGGGTGAATAGGTGACAAGCTAATTAAATGCAAAACTAATGCGGAATTAAAAATTATTTATGCAAACTAAAAACAATAAGCTATCACACAACGTATAACTAAATAGTGTAGCTGAATTCCCGGTGAAGGGATTTGGACTATCTCCTCAAGATTCTTCTAGATTAAGAGTTGAAGTGCCACTATGACTCTCTTGGTTGAATACATGTGTGAGCAAACAATCCCAAGCATATATCAATTAAGCACAAGAAAATATCAAGCATGTAATAGATATGAACAATAAGAGCATGCAAGATATAAAACACAAGTGAGAGAGAGAGAGATAAGCAATCGCAAATACGGGAGATTTGTTTCGAGCTTCGAGCACACTTGCTCTACGTCCCCGTATTTAACACTATGAAGGATTTTCACTAAAACGATCTCGCAAGATCACCCGATGCCGCAACTCCAACAATGAGTTCACACTAGAACTCTTGGACTCACTTGCTCCTGCAAGAACAACACACGCAAGCACACTAGCTTGCCGAGGCTGCACATTTACACTGAGAACTCATCACAACACGAACCCGTAAGTTCGCCTCCTCAAATATAAAGATGAATACTTGGTGATCTCTACACTTTGATCACCAAAAACAAATATCACAACAAGTATTTTAGAGGATGAGTTTAGCAATGAAAAGCTCAAGCTTGTATGAGAAAACTAGATAGAAGTGGAGGAAAAGCTCAAAAAGCTTTTGAAAACACAAGAGATTTGAAAACTTTCTTTTGGATATGGAAATGAAGCTCTAAAAACTTGCTTAGAAACTATGGAGAAGAGCTCTAAAAAATAGCCTAAAAATCTTACCCAAAAATCTGGCCAAAAGTCCCATTTATAAAGGCATCAGAAAACTAGCCGTTATGGGCTAGATTGGCCTGTCGGTCGACCGGTCGATCGACTGGCCAACGGTCATATTTATGACCGTTGGAGTTGTCGATCGACCGCCCGATCGACCACACCCTAGTCTTGACCTATCGGTCGACCGAAGCTAGATCGAGAGAGCAAAACTCTCTGACCGGGGCTGGCTTGGTCGACTGCCCGGTCGACCTGCCCTCAAGATAGGCTTGTGCACCTCTCTGTGCACATCGGTCGACTGAGCTCCACTCGGTCGACCGCTCGGTCGACCGAGCTCCACTCGGTCGACCGACTTCTGGCTCAGTCGACCTCTAGAAGGCCATGTCAGGGATTATTAGAGATTAAAATTTGGTCTTTCAATATCCTATAAAATCTCATAAAATCACATAAAATCCATAAAAATAAGTTCATTGAAATACTTTGAATTATAAATATGTGTGATAAAAAATCAATACATATTATAAACATATTGAACTATTTTTGCGATAAAGAATTTTATCTTTAAACCAGAAACCGTATTTTTCAAAATCAATCTTTAATTTGAAAAACAATTTTTCTAAAACTTGTTCAAATACAAAAACAAGATATTAAAACTCATTTAAGCATAGTGTGTATGGATATGATCCAGTACACACATAAGATGAAATATCTATATTTTTGATAATAAGCTTAAAACAAAGTTATGATAAATACAAAACTTAAAAACCATGAACTCGAAACATCAAATTAGGTTTTTCTAAATATTTGAACCAACAATGTATATAGATGAACTTCAATATACATATAAAACATGTAACTTGTTTTGATGAACTCTATTCATGAAATATAAAGGTATCTTCTTTGAAGTTTTTGTGTGTGTGAGCTTGAGCAATCCACAACTAATCTATCCTTTACATTTATCTAAAAACATAAAATTTAATACTTACAAACTTGGCACAAGTCTTGAAAATCTTTTCTTGAAAATCTTCTTGACTTGGTCCAAACCTTGATCCAAAGAGCTAGACTCCTCTTGAGTACTTGATGCGATCTTTAAAACGCGAGCTCTTGAATCAACATGTGCTAACTTTAAAACTTGACTTCAAATCTTTTGTTGAAGCTAAACACCGACTATGATCTTGATCAAATAACTAAAACTAAATAAGCATAAGATCATTAGTACTATATCTACATGAGTTAATCATCATCAAAATTAGGGTGATGGACCTTTGGGCCAATAGAGCATGTGTAGTATGAACATGTTTCTTTGGAGTATGTTTCTTAGGAAATATCGCCTCCAACCTCGCTTTATCAAACTCACATTTCTTTAACACATCTCCTAAAGAGTTAATTTTATCTTTTAAAATAGAAATCTAATTTTTATCAATTAGTGAAAATTTTGCTTTACATGAAATTTTATAAGCATCAAAATCTTTTTGTGTGGATATGACGTGGAAGATAAATCATCTTTTTCTTTTAAAAGTATAACAATTTTATTTTGAAGAGTTTTATTTTTATTTTTTCAATTTTAAATACTTATTTTTAAGAAAATCATAGTTATTAGATAACTCTTCAAAAGCCTCACCTAATTCATCCATTGTTAATTCATTATCATCAAGTGAGGGTTTGAATGTTACCTTAGGTGTGTTATCATTACCCATGAAACATACGTGTGCCGTATCCACTTCTTCATCAGTTTCACTCTCCAAGTCCCAAGTGGATTTTAGAGCATTCTTTTTTAAGGGTTTCTTGGAGGTTGCAGGTTTGCTCTTGGTCTTCGAACAATCATAATCATGTGGCACGGTTTCTGGCAATTGAAGCATATGATCTTCTTGTCTTCTTTCTCTTGCCATCTTCTTCTATTGTTAAACTTGGTCTTGTTGTACATTCTCCTTACATTTTTCACTAGGAGGGAGAATTCTTCATCATCCTCTTCTTCATCATCATCATTAGAGATGGTAGGAGTGGATTTAAAAGCAATCATCTTTTTCTTTTGTGGTGCCATCTCTTCCCTTGCCTTTCTCTCCATTTCATGGGTCTTAAGGTTTCCTATAAGACCGATGAGCTCTATTCTTTCTTTGTCGTTTAGCTCCTTCAATGTAGTGGTCTGACTTTCCATGAGGGTGGAAGTGCACGAATGACCTTTCTTATTTTTTGATCATTATCAATGGCATCACCTAAAGAAGTAAGAATATTAGTTATTTTAGTAAATCATGTTACCATGTCATCAATGATATCATTATCATGTATGGTGAAACTTTCATATTGGAAACGTAAGAGATCACTTTTTGCTATTTTGACTTGTGACGTTCCCTCTGTGTGACTATTAGGTGTGTCTAAATCTCGTAGGCGGATTTACAATGGATGACCCTAGAAATATCGTCATCGTTCAAAGCTTGAAGCAAGGTATAGTGTGCCTTAGCATTTGCATCAAACTCCTTAGTGATAATATCGGACCAAGTGTCCTCGTCACCAACGGGTACACTAAAGGGTTTGGTCACCGCTTTTGCAACCAGGCTTCCTAAGGATTGTAAAAATACGGTCATCTTAACTTTTCATATAGAAAAGTTAAGGCCATCAAACTTGGGAGCGGTCTTAATATCTTCAGCCAATTTTTACTAAAGTGGATGAAGATGAAATTGTGAAAGAAGTGATTAGCAATTAGGATCTCTCTAAGATTGTTAAGCTAAAAACTAGAGACCAAGGCTCTGAAACCAATTGAAATACATTTAGAGAGGGGTGAATATGTGTTTTGCTAATCAAATGCTATTTTAAAACTACTTATGATGAAATATGCAAACGGTCACTCAAATAAGAATTGAAGCCAAATTTCCCGTGAAGGGCTCTAAAATTTCTCCTCTTTGATTCCTCTAGATAATGAGTTGAGGTATTAATTGCCTCCTTGTTGAGATAAGTATAGACCGATAATGAAAGTGATGGAATGAAAGCAACTATAGAATGCAAGATGAACAAGACACAAGTATGAGTAATGAAAAGAAATAAAGAGTAAGACACAAACAATCACAAATACAAAGGAATTGTTCCGAATTCTCCACTGCTCTACATCCCCGTCTTCACCACTATGAAGGATTTCACTATCCTCTAAAGAATTTTCTACAAAGGGACCTTACACAAAGAAATTACAACTTGGTCTACACAAGACCGGAGTACACAACTCGCCAACTCAATCCTCTATACAAGAGGTAGCACAAAGCCAATTGAGATTTCAAAGCTCTTGGTGATCCAATAAGATCACAAGCACTCTCTCTTACAACTTTCTATAGAGTAGAATATGAAGTGTAGCTCAAAAAGTTAAGTGAGAGATGAAATTCAGTTAGAAAGAATAGAAGAGCTTTAAAACCAACTGAAATTAGCTTTGGAAAGAAAGAACTTGAAGATTGAAAGCTAGAAAAACTTTTCTCTTTTGAAACAAACTTGAAAACTTGTAAACTTGAGTAAACTTCTTGTCCAAAAATCAAAACCAATGATCCATATATATAAGCAATGAATAAATATCATTTGCAAATCATACTAGGTCATTTGGGTGTATTTAAACACTTGAAAACCAAAAATGCCCGTTGGAATTCACTAAAAACAAAAAAGATCCAAAAACTAGCTGTTATGGCTTACTGGCAGGCTATCGGTCGACCAGCCGGCCGGTCGATCGACAAGTCATCCAGAAAAGAGCCATTGGCTTCGGTCGACTGGCTCAGTCGACCGCCCTTTAGTTTAAAGGAAAAAATTAAAGGTCGGTCGACCAACCCCGTCGGGTCTCTCAGTTGGTCGACGCAAGGGTTAGCGGTCGACTGGTCGGTCGACCGACAACATACACAAACATGCAAGCCCCTTGGCAAAAGGCCCGGTCGACCGAGCGATCGACCGTTTTGGCCTGAAATGGGTACCGGTCGACTGTCTGGTCGACCGATTTGGCCTGAAACAGTTTTCATGAAAACTTTTGAGTTTAGATATTTTTCTAAATATTTTGTATTGGTTTATAGGTAATGTAGCAATGTATAGGTGATGAAATACATGCTCTAAACTTGTTATAAAATTTGAAAAAATTATGAGACATGTATCAAAATCAAACATGCAAAATATCAATACTATCAAAATTTGTATTTTTTGAAATCGTATATTTTTTTTGTGTAACTTCTTAAGCATCACAACTATATTCTACACTTTAACAAACAATATCTTACAAGGCTCTAGGTGACTACAAGATCTTTAATCGGCCTTCTCCTTTAGCGATATTTGAGTGCTTTGAGCTTTAATCCTGTATTTGAATCTTCTTGAGTCTTCAACATCTTCCGTTAAAGGAAGAAAATTCCTTAAATTTTTAGAACCCTGAAATATACTTAAACACTTGAACTTGATTAGTACTAAATAATCACATATGTTTGTTATCATCAAAACCATAAAACCGGGTGATTGTAACTTGAGCCAACAGAAAGGTGGTCAGCGATGAGATTTTCTACCCCCTTTTATCTCGTATCTCCAAATCAATCTCTTAGAGTAACAATACCCACCGAATCAATCTTGGATTTGCATCATTTTTCTTCAGCAAATACTTGAGGGTCGAGTGATCTGTAAACACAATTACCTTTGTCCCGATTAAGTATGATCGAAATTTGTTAAAAGAGAATACTAGTGCAAGTAGTTTCTTTTTATTTGTGTTGTAGTTTTGTAGGGCGTCATTCTAAGTGCGGCTTGCATAGTATATAACCTGAAAATCTTGCCTCGTCTTTGCCCCAAGACAACACCTATGGCAAAGTCACTCACCTCACACATAAGCTCGAAAGTCAAGCTCCAATTGGGTGCTACAATGATTAGTGCAGTTGTAAGCTTTGTCTTCAGTGTCTCGAATGCCTGCAAGCAATCATGAGAAAAATTAAAAGGCACATCTTTCATTAATAAATTGCTCATAGGTTTAGCTATTTTGAAAAAATCCCTTATAAAATGTTGATAGAATTCGGCGTGTCCAAGTCTCACAGTCTTCACGTTAGATGGTTGTGTAACTTCTCGATATATCCACTTTAGCTTTATCCATCTCTATTTCATTTTCTGAAATCCTATGGCCAAGGCCTTCTTAAACCATGAAGTGACATTTCTCCCAATTTAGCACCAAATCTGTTTCCTCACAATGTTACAACACAAAACTCAAGTTAGTTATACATATATCAAAAGAAGAACTAAAAATAGAAAAATCATCCATAAAAATCTCAATAAAATTTTCTACCATATTATCAAATATTGCTAACATGTACCTTTGAAAAGTAGCTATTGCATTGCACAGGCCAAAAAGCATTCTCCTATATGCAAAGGTCTCGTAAGGACATGTGAATGTTGTTTTCTGTTGATCTTCCGGGGCTATTGCAATTTGATTATACCCACCCATCCAAAAAGCAATAAAAAGCATGTCCTGCAAGTCCTTCTAGCATTTGAACTATAAGAGAAATTGGAAAGTGGTCTTTTCTAGTGGCTTGATTTAATTTTCTGTTGTCCATATAAACTTTCCACCCTGTGATTGTTCTATTTGAAATTAACTCATTATTATCATTTTTACCACAGTTATACCTCTTTTTTTAGGCACTACTTATACTGAACTTACCCATGCACTATCAAAAATAAGATAGATAATACCTGCATCGAGTAGCTTAAACACTTCTTTTCTTACCACCTCGTGTAATAAAAGATTTAAGCGACATTGTGGTTGAATCGTATATTTGTATCTCTCCTCCATTAAGACCTTGTGCATGCAAATTTAGGGGCTTGTACCTTTGATGTCTGCAATAATCCATCCCAACGCTCCTTTGTGATCCCATAGTACTCTCAACAATTTTTCTTCCTCTGTTCCTGATTGACTGAATTTATACCATTTTATTGCTCTCATTTATAAATTATTTGTATATAAATAATGTTACTCGGGTATATTTGATTGTATTTTGCAGTGAACAAGTAAAAGAAAGTGGGAAAAAAAAAAGAATCCGGTTACTTTCAGTAATTAAATAACGCAATTTGTAAAGATTGAGGGTTGCTTTCCGAGTATGTTGCAGTATTTTGGCCATAACTTCTTCTATAAAACTCTGAAAGATATCATTCAAAATGTCTATGAAAAGAGAATCCGAAGATCTACAAGTTTCGTGTTGAAAGTTTTTACTGATTCATTCATTTGATGGCCCATATTGATGATTTACACAATCAGTTTTAGTTGAAATGGATTTATTATGTAATAAGTATTTTCTAAGAGGATCTTTTTGTAAAATGCCTTTATTATATAAAGAGACAGTGGGCTGCCATACGAGGGGATCTAGGTTAAATTTTTTTTTTTGTTGAACCACCATTAAAACTTAGCCTCCTTTGTATTTTGAGACTTTTGGCCACATTTTTTATTAGAAAATTATTTTTCCTAACCATTGACATTTTTCTTTCTTTTGGGTTTTAGAGATTTAATCTGTTTCTCTCTCTCTCAATTTATACATCACCTGCATGAGAGCAAAGTTCTGGGCTCCTGCGCCCTGTGATCATTGAAATCCATGTACCCTTGCAATCAATGGATCCCTCTTTCCCTCAATCCAATCAACCGGTAGATCAAGAGGACGATTGAGGAGGGGTGTGCTCTGTGCATTGCGCCTGTACTGTTCAACGTCATTACCTGCGTGAGGGGACAACAGTCGTGATATTGTGAAGGTAAGTAATTATAGGTGAGTTGTTAGTTTAGATTGTGTAAATAATTTTGATATTTAATTTCATTAGTTAACTATTTTAGTTAGATATTTGTTAGGAGTAGTATATTAGTAACTCATGTTAACTGTTTTAGTTATTTAATTATGTTTTATTTAATAGACTATCTTGCTAATAACTTTACAATGAGTTGGTAGATTCTTTTGCAAGTATTTAGGGGAGATGAATCTAGGCTAGATTATCTTGTGGTCATCCGTTGGATCTCCGATATAAGGCTATGTTTTCCGTTGATTTTGTAAAGGGGAAAACTTACAAAAAAAAAAAAAAAAAAAAAAAAGGTCGAGGAGCTAAATTATAAATATTCTAAAAAGATTACAAGTAGATCTCCTCTGAGATTCTGGAGAAGTGTGCCGATAGTCTGGTCAGCGCGCGACCACTTTGTCCCTTTGACGATGCGATCGATGAGATTTCCTTATCGCCTGGTTCGGGGAATCGGAGAATAGAAGGTTGGTAGAACTCTCTTGTTACTTCTCAAAACCGCCTCCACTTGGGAATTTCTTCTCGTCTAGTCTCAAAACCGCCTCCACTTGGGAATTCCTTCTCGCATGGTTCCGGAGATTCCTTAAGAGGAAGATCTTAGGCTATTAGCACCTGATTAGAGACGATGCGATCGATGAGATTCCCTTATCGCCTGGTTTGGCGAATCGGAGAACAGAAGGTAGGTAGAACCCTCTTGTTACTTCTCAAAACCGCCTCCACTTGGAATTCCTTCTCGCCTGCTTCCGGAGATCCTTGAGAGGAAGATCTTAGGCTATCAGCATCCCGATTAGAGAAGCAGTTATCTGAATTCTCTGAATTCTTGGAAGCAAAAGAATAAGTCTTTGTTTAGCCGTCTCTCTCTGTGCGTCTCTTTTGCTGCCTCTGCGCGTGTGTTTGTCCTTGTGCCTCTAGTGGGCTATTTATAGGGAGAGCAGAGGTATAATTGTCCCTTGAAAATTTGGAAACTGGAAAGTAGCCTTACTGCGATGCTAGAATCAGCTTCTGCGAAGCTAGAAATAGCAGGTCTGTTTTGATTCTTTCCAAATAACTGAAAGATCTCCCTTGATCCTCTTACTTGTTTTAGGAGAGTTTTAGGAGAGTCAAGAGATTATGGCAAGCAACTGCCAAATTTGATCTCAGATTTGATCTTGATTAGATTTGATCTTGATCTTGAATTGATTTGATCTCATCTGGAGATTTGATTGGTCAAAAGTTGACCATAACAGACCCGCAGCGGAGCTGTCGCGTCGAGCTCACAGCAGAGCTGGAAGGAGCATCTGGCGAAGTCAGAAGAAAGCTCTTCAGCGAAGCTGGATAAACATCTGTGGCAAAGCTACCATCCTTCTGCGTGGTTGCGTATGACTTCGAGCGAAGCTAACTCTCTGCGGAGTTAACTGAGCACTTCAGGCGAAGCTGTAATTTAGCTCCCTGATGGAGCTTTCAACGGCTTCAAGGCGATGTTGGACAAACTTAGCCTCTCATGCGAGGCTATCCCCTTGGGCTCATGTGATGCTAAGTGTTGAGCTAACTTAGCATCTTAGACCTGCTTAGGTCTCTTCAAAGACAATCTGGGTTCACTGTCTGCTTCACTGGATCAATAGAGTCCAAGTCGCTGGTTTGTCCCTCGGAGATGGGTAAAAACTGGTCGTCAGCTTGTCTACCACTTGTCTTTTGTAAATGTCAACAAGTTTAGACATTATTCAGGCTAGTCAGGAATCTTGTCTTTTTTAGAGTGTCAACAAGACCCCCTTCAAAGTTTTTGAAAGTCTGCAATGGAATGGTTCAGACTTCGAAACACTTTGAATTGCTTTGATTGATGGTATGTGAAGTATGAACCTCAGCATGGTGGTTGAGTTCAGTTTCGCTTTCAATCCTGCTTCCGGATTAGAATAAGTTCATCGAGGAATCATGCAGATTCGCTATTCTGGGTAGCTTCGCGTCTGGGTGGCTTCGCGTTCGAGCCTCCTGGAGTAAATTCGCTTCAAATTGATTTTGGAACGACGTTCCTTTCCCGAGGCCAACTGCCTTTGGCTAGTTTCGAGAAGAATTTTCCCTTTTTCGAGGTTAGAATAACCTCTCTTGCATTAACGAGGAAGATTATTACTTCCTCGTGCATTTCCGAGGGAGACTATTTTCTTTCTCAAGGCTCAGTAAATGCCTTAAATTCGCTCGCTCTTTTAAGCTTGAAACAGCAGCGGTGCGATCAGGTCATGAGACCTATAAATAGGACACTTGAAGTCTCTGCAGAGAAGTAGTCTGTTCATGACTTCTCCTGGTTATTCAGAGAAGTATACTCAGATCTCTGAAATAGTGGGGGTGCCCACTCTAGTCATTAACCGGCCAAGAACTGGTGAGTCTCGGTCATCCAGAGACTTTACCAATGGACAAATGACTTTAGGGAGTTTATCTCCCTTAATTTAGTTTTATCAGCTGCCTCAGGGATTGATTTCCCTTGTTCTTCATTTTGTATCTGACTGATTTGGATCTGTTGAATCTGCCTGTTAAGTTCGCCACATAGGCAAGAATTAGGATTTAGTCTCTTCAAAGTTGAGCCAGTCTTGCCATATAGGTGGGGTTAAGACTGCGTCCCTCTGGATCAGTCTGGTTCAGCCATATAGGCGAAGCTAGGACTTGGCTTATGCTGAGCTAGCACATCATTACTGTGCAAGCGAGGTTATCCTCTGCTTAACTGAAATCCATCCTTAAAGCGTAACTGGATCGGATATAAATTGTTTCGCCTAAAGAATTTGACTTAGCGTACCATCCTTGCATTTTTTTCCTTTGCTTTACTGCTAACCTGTTTTCCATATTGCGTTGCAGTGAACTGTGCTCGCCTATTTTTCATCTTAATGAAAGAGACCAGAAACTTGTCTCTTGAAACTTTAATCCTAAGCAGGAGGAACCAACTGGGGCAGCTGATGCGTGTTCCCAGAAGAGGTTGGCAGTCGCTTATCTGAGATGATCCACATCGAGAAGGGGCTGATAGTCGCTTATCCGAGATGATCTACTTCAGGAAAGCGGACGTCACCTGTAAGGTCTCAGATCCTTCCTCTGGCAAATTTTATCAAAGAAGATCCGGCTTTCTGGTGGCAACCAGTCCTCTGCCAATTTTCATCAAAGAAGATCCAGCCTCTTGATGGCAAAACCTGCCATTATGTGAAGGATTACGGCCTTGTGCAGGAGGAAGGCCTTTCGTGTCTAGTTAGTTTCGCTTGGAAGTAGATAGGACCACTTGTATGCCTTTGGAGCAATGATTCGGTTGTACGAACCACCTTGTATCTTCCCTTTTGAATCAATAAAAGTTCATTTTTCACTGTTTATCTGCTTTGTTTCTTTCCGTTTTGACTCGAGAACACCTAAAGTGGACCAACTTAGGCAAGTCTTTTCCCTAGGAGAAAATGAGGACTCTTGGCCGAGCTAAACTTCCAACGAAGCTGAAGACAGATTTTCAAATAAGTCAGGAGCCAGTTTCTGGCAAAGCTAGCACGAAATTTCCGCGAAGCTAGAGATGTGCTTTTAGCAGAGCTAAGGCATGTTTCTCAGCGAAGTTATTCAAGCGTCGCGCTAAGTCAACACTAGACTCATGGCGGAGTTAGCCTTTAGTGGGGCTGAAGTAACGCTTGTTGGGAAGGCGCTTTAGGCGCCGTTTCAAATTAATTTGAAACGACTGCTTGTGCCTGTGCTCCTTTCGAGGAGGCGACATTTAGGCAATCATCAGCCTATAAAAGCCTGATCGGGCTGAAAGAGAAGGCACCACTTCTCTTTGAATTTTCAGAGCACTCTAACTCTTTTCTTCTTCTTCCTTCTTCGTTTGAAATTTCAAGAACTTCTTCAGTTCTCTGATGGCTCCCAAAAGACGGGCAGGAAAAGAGGTAGCAACCTCTACGACGGAGGGTCCTTCTCCTCCTCTGGTCATCGAACGACCTATCACGGGTAGGGATCTTTCCCTTTTGATCAGAGATTTTCATCTCTCTTTTAAAGCCAATTTCTGGCTATCTTCCGATGAATCCAGAGCGATCAATTATGATCTCGTGATCTTAGGGAGTTCAATTCCCTGAATTTTCCCTCTTGATTTTTTGATTGGGAATCTTAGAACCGAAGAGTCTCTTCTTCAAGCTTCCAGGCGAAGTTATCCCTTAGGCGGCTCACATCCAATTGAATGATAGGATGCAAAGCTAACCTTTGGAGTGTAACTGAAAAGGACCTTAGTGCCCTTAAAATAATTTTGTAGGCAACTGTACCTTTCTGACGAAGTTAGCCCCTGGGGCTTTGTCGCGTTCTGTTGTTAAAGGTCAAGCTTCCAGAGCGAAGCTAATACTTGGATATTTTCCTGCATCCTGCCTTCGTTTGGAGTGCAGAGTTACGCTGCAGCTGCGAAGCTAAGCTTCAGGGCGAAGCTATTGTTTAGCCAGCTTTACTCGGAGAGCGAAGCTATGCCTTAACAAAAATTACATTCTTATTTTAGATCTCGTTTGGCTGATGAACTAATCATAGTTTCTCCTTGTTTTTATAGTGCACTATACTCCTGGTCTTCTGAACAGTCTTTTTGACACAGCCAGGGGGCTGGATGGCAACGTCAGCCTGCCGTTTCAAGGGCAGGCTTCACTATTCAGCGAGCGAAGCACTCTTGCTTGGGATGCACTTATTTATGCTGGGGATCAGCGGACCATGAGGAGCATCTTAACTACTGCTCCCCTTGAAGATTCCGACCGAAGAATCTATCGAAAGCCCGACTTCATGTTCGGAGATGCAGTGCCAAACAACGATCACCAGCTGCTAGCCGGAGAGGGGCAGTGGATTTTCAAATTGAATCGTGAGAAGTACTATCTCCCATCTAGCAAGCGGCATTTTCCCTTGTCCTTTTTTCAATGTGTGACGAGGGCTCGAAAGATGCAGTGGCAAGTGACTCGGACTACTGACTCCATTCACGTAGGAAAGTTAATAATTCTGTCCCCTGGTTACACAAGGGCGGGTCCTCCTCGCTGCATATTGGGTCACCACCCTGGGAATGTACTTCCAGACATCCCAGTGGGAGAAAACCCCGCGGTGGCTCAGACCTTTGGAAATCAGTTCTTTAAGGTTTGTGGCAATTATCCGGCCACTGATTTCAGGACCCCGGGGTGGATTCAGCCTCCCAAGGCATGGTGGAGGGACTTGACTCTATATGTCCTTGCTCATTTTGAGGAGGATCTGAGAGGCTGGACTCTACGAGGTCGTTAGGGTGACCTGTTATGGTATTCAGATGAGCGTAGCAAACTTCTACGCCATCTTTGAGTTGTACTGCCCGGCTATAGGGACCTTCTTCACCCCTGTTGGTGAATTGGGAATGGCTCTGCACGAGATGTGGGAAGTCTCTACTCTGCCTTTGGGGTCTCTCCCATATGAAGAATATTTTCCGTGCGAGGCGGAATTGGCACTTCTAGAGAAGCAGGAGCCCGCCTTGTTTGAGACTTACTGGGAATTGATGTGCCACCTCTACATTTGCTCCAGCATGCATGGAAGCCATAAGGGAGCTTCATGCAATTTGAAGAGATGGGAAAATTATTTGTTCCCTGACCTGGAAGGTACTCCTGAAGCAGCTCATTGTGGAGTTGCAGATGAAGACATCTTTCGCCGGATGCAAGAGCACTCGCAAGGGGATTTGATTCTAGAAGAAGATGATGGACCCTATGAGAAAGGCAATATTCTTCAGAGTTTCCACCACCAGGCTCGTTGACCGACGTCCCGGAAGGCACTTCTGGCTGGTTTTTTAACGGTCTGGTTGAAGAGATGTGTGGTGCCATCTTCGTCTGGCGATGTCATTCATCCAACTGTTTTATTGCTCGCCGTTTGTCTAGTCCATGGTCGTTCTCTTGGACTTCTTTCAGCCATGGTATGCTGTATTCAAAGAGGCCTTCGTGGATTGACGGAGGCTTTCTGTAGGCCCCCAACAACGAAGCGCGCAAAGAGGACTATGTTGCCTCGTGACGGACCAAACCCCAGAATTAGTTTGCCATATACTTATTTGATGACATGGTTCGCCCTTCATAGCCCCTCCATTATCCAAGCTCGAGAGAAGCCCCCAGAAGGTGTTCGCATAGCGCTTCTCCGTCGATTCGAGGGGTGTTCGTGGTCAAAGACCTATGTGGCTGCGGTCCGTAAACTGCTGTGCCGTCATGACGTTTATAGCCTTTTTTGATACTTCCCCTATATTCGCGATGCAAGCTATGGTGAAGAATTCAAGACTATAGGAGAAGGGTAGACGTCATTGAGTCGGGGAGTCTTCGAATGGCTGGTTAGCATCCGGCCATCAACTTATTGTATAGAAGTGGGGACACCTGTTACCTGGAGCCCTATGTTCCGAGTCGGTTTGCCTATCAATTGGGTATGACCAACTGTATGTAGGCAATCCAAACAGCAGTCTGGCCTTTATGGGGAGCCTCATCGATGGAGCTCGTGCCTGACGGTTCTTCATTGCTGGCTGTACTTAGGCGCGACTGTGCAGGCCACTAAGGACTCCTAACCTTCTGATGACCCTGAGATTCTGCCAGTAGTATAGAACTTCGAACACCACACTCACTGGATTTTCTGTTAATTCTTTTGGTGTGAAGTTAATCTCTCAGCGGCTGAAGCGGAAGTTCACTGAGAAGAGCGAGGGTAAGAGGGTCCGCGTTCCAGGCCTCAGGGAATTCATTGCCGTTGATGATAGCGAAGCCTCGAATGCAGGAAGTCCTCGCTTTGAAGCGGATACAGGTGTTGAGGCTCTAGCAGTTGCTTCTGGTGGGGTAGGCACGGCCCCCATGGAACATATTGATGTGGAAGAAGTGGAGGAAGAAGATCCTGACGTCCACTTCAAGCGAAAGCGGGAAGGCGGATCTCGTAGGAAGAGGGTATTGAAGAAGCCTTGTCGCTACGCTTCTACGATTATTGCAGAGGGTGAATCATCTGCAGTGGCTCCTCCCCCTGCTCCATTAATCATTAGGTTGTCGGCTCTTAGGCAGACTATTGGTAAAGCTGCTTTGGACCCGGGTAAAACCAGCTCCGTTCTTGTAATACACTTCTTGTGTATTCCATATAGCTGATTGTTTACTTTATGATTCAGGAGCTGAGGCGGTGGAAGCCCGAGAGCTGAGGTTGCCGGAGAGCAAGGGGAGCATTATGATCCCTTGTTCACTTATAGGGAAGGTGATGAGGCTGGTTATTTCGCCGTCTCGGAAGAGTCTGGAGGTGATGCGGCCGATGTAAGTCCTTCGGATGCTGGGACTTCAAAAGGAAGTCCTATGGCTTCTAGCTCTTTTGGGTGGACCACAGAGGGTTCGGCAAGTGAAAGTGGGCTGGCCATTCGTGTTGATTCTGCCAAAGAATTTTCAATAGAGCATGCAGGGACTGATGCAGCCGTTAAGACCATTGAAGCGACATCATCTTTTGGTAGTGTTTTGACCTTTTTACTCCTGCTATTTATTATGCCTTGCTTAAACAAAGTCTTGCTGTAGGTGTTCCGCCTCTTGGTGCATCGACTTCAAGAGAGCCAATCCGTCTTCCTGAGGGAACTAGGGGTGAAGAAGTACTTCGACCGCGGCGGATGCTGCTGAGTTGGATGCCTTGTATCACGGGTTGCCCTCTTATCAGCCTGAATCAGCCAGAGGAAATGAAATTGAGGGAACGGTGGTCATGGAACCAACCTCACTTCCAACTATATCGGTGAGTGAGATGCCATCGATTTCGCCAGTGCCGCCTATCTTGCCAAGCACGGAGCTGAAGGTGATTACCAGTCCTACTTCCCCAACATTGGTGGTTGAGTCAACCCTGTCAGAAATAGTCACTAGTCCTACCTCAGTTATGGCTGGTGTACTATCTCGATGAGGACTCCTCTGAGATCACTGATGACCCCTCGTGTTGCTGCAACTAGTACTTCTATTATTTCCTCCATAGTTACGCCAGTGAAACTAGTGGAAACTCTGTCTTCAGGGGATGCTTATTTGCCAGGAGTAATTGAGGCCGAGAATGAATTGTGGCTGAGTTAGTCGACAGATTTTATAAGAGCTTGAAGCGATCCATTGCTTTGGTCTTGAAGGGCTCGACTACCTCATTTTCTGCTTTAAAGGTGGTCCTCTCCCGAAGCATTGACAATATCCGAGACTTTGGAGGGGATGACCAGGCCGCCACATTGGAGCTTCTGGTGGACAGACTCGAGAGGGATGTGGACGAATGGCGCCGTCTTAACCATTCAGATCTGGAGCCTTCAGTTGACAAACAGCTTGCGCATCTTGTTGCTCAGATGCATGAAGCTCATCTCGCCGCTCAAGAAGCTGCTAAGGCCATTTCTTCTGATTTGAAATCCTTGGAGACAAGGAAAGTAAAGCTCGGGGATGCCATAGACGCTTCTAGCAGTGCTCTTCTTAACGCTGAGGATAAAATTGAAAGGCCAAGGAAATGATCAGGAAAGCTAATCTCCTTTTGTCCAAGGCTGAACCAGTGTGTCTTGAAGAGACTGCCTGGCTTGAGCAGCTTAAGGCCCAGAATGACAAAGTCTTGCGGCAGGAGCTAGCACAAAGGGCAACCTTGGTTGAAATTGAAGCTCGCTTGGCCCAGACGGCGAGCTTTAATGAGGCCGAGTTAAGGTCGCAGGCGCTTATCAGGGCTGCTGAAGAGAGGAAGACTAGGCTGGCCACTCTTAAAGAACGGATCAAGTCCTATGAAGCACCATCATAGCTTGTAATCTGTGCATTCATGTATCCTTCTTTTGGAATCAATAAAAAGTGATTTTATTTTGACCCCCCTGTTGCATTTCCAACTTGTTTTATCTTCTGAATTTCTGCTTTCAAGTTGTATTGCAGCCATTTGAGAAAATAGTCCTTACTGGACTAAAAAGATGAGACCTGGCTATCTGCCGGTTCAGAGGTCGCAATGACGTAACCGATTAAGATGCCACCAAGCTCAAAATTGTCATATGGTGACAAAGAAATAGTCCTTGCTGGACTGAAAGATGAGACTTGGTTATCTACCGTTCAGAGGTCGCAATAACGTAACCGATTGAGAAGCCACCAAGCTCAAAATTTTATCATATGGTGACAAAGAAATAGTCTTGCCGGACTGAAAGATGAGACTTGGCTATCTGCCGGTTCAGAGGTCGCAATGACATAACCGATTAAGATGCCACCAAGCTTAAAATTGTCATATGGTGACAAAGAAATAGTCCTTGCTGAACTGAAAGATGAGACTTGGCTATCTGTCGGTTCAGAGGTCGCAATGATGTAACCGATTGAGAAGCCACCAAGCTCAAAATTTGTCATATGGTTACAAATAAATAGTCCTTGCCGGACTGAAAGATGAGACTTAGCTATCTGCTAGTTCAGAGGTCGCAATGACGTAATCGATTGAGAAGCCACTAAGCTCAAAATTTTGTTGGGACTTGGAAGAAATTGTCAGAGGTATATTGTTAACGTAACCATTCAAGAAGTCCACTAAAAACTAAGTGGGACTCAGAAACTTGCTGGGGGGTTAGGAAATGAATTCCATAGAAGGTCATATGTCAGAGGTGTAATGTTAACGTGACAAAACGAACTTCGTAGGAACACGGAAAGCGATTTGTCAGAGGTGTAATGTTAACTTGACAAAAAGATATGCCAGAGGTATAGTGTTGAACATAGCATGAAAAGGTCTCGTTCTCCCTAGGAAAAACGAGGAGATCACTGTCATAGGTTTAATGTTAATTTAATAGCGAAATGGATGGCAGAGGTGTAGTGTTAAATATAGCATGAAAAGGTCTCGTTCTCACTGAGAGAAACGAGGAGATCACTGTCATAGGTTTAATGTTAACTTAACAACGAAATGGATGCCAGAGGTGTAGTGTTAAACATAGCATGAAAGGTCTTGTTCTCACTGAGAGAAATGAGAAGATCACTATCATAAGTTTAATGTTAACTTAACAGCGAAATGGATGCCAGAGGTGTAGTGTTAAACATAGCATGGAAAGGTCTCGTTTTCATTGCGAAAATCGAGGAGATCATTGTCATAGGTTTAATGTTAACTTAACAGCGAAATGGATGCCAGAGGTGTAGTGTTAAACATAGCATGAAAAGGTCTCGTTCTTACTGAGAGAAACAAGAAGATCACTGCCATAGATTTAATGTTAACTTAACAGCGAAATGGATACCAGAGGTGTAGTGTTAAACATAGCATGGAAAGGTCTCGTTTTCATTGCGAAAATCGAGAAGATCACTGTCATAGATTTAATGTTAACTTAACAGCGAAATGGATGTGCGGTATGAGCGATTTTGGTCAAAAGTGTAGTATTAACTTGACCGAGAGATTCATTTACTATTAGAGGTGTTTGAACATAGCAGTAATTCGAGTGGATCGGTCGTCCTTTGTATGTGATCTTACCATTCTATGGATGAGAATTAATAAGTGATTTTGGAGAGGGAATCAAATGGGAACAGGTCCCTTAGGATTTTTAGCAAATCCTCAGCTGTCAATGGGTTTGATATGCCTTTCCCAACTACCGTTTGAGTCGGGCTAGCCATGCTATTCCCCTCAGCATGATGAGTTGTCGAGGACTTATGTTAGGCTTAAAGACCAACATTTTCCTCTACCCTTAACCGTTAAAGGTGTTGGATCATTTGGTTAGCGCATGTGTAACCTTGATTCTTCTTCGAGACAACTAGTGTATGATCAGCTTCCTAATGGTCTATGGTTGTATGATCTCTTTTGGAGGAAGAGAGGGGCGCTCCTTCTGCGTACCTTAGATTTGAAGGTCTTGATCAGAGGTGTAATGTTAACTTGATCATGAGAAGGATACTTAATCAAGGATAATACTTCTTTAAGAACTTGTCGTTGATCGGCATCATGAGTAAATCACCATCTGAAGTCATAAGGCGATATGTTCCGTTTGAATAGACTATTTCTATTACAAACGGTCCCTCTCATTTGGGTTGAAATTTGCCTTTGATTTTGTGCATCATGATCATTGGTCGTCTGACGGCTAAAACCAAATCTCCTTTCTGGAAGACTCTTCGTTTGACCTTCTTATTGAAGGCTTTTGAGATCCGAGCTTGATACAACTCAATGTGCTGCTGAGCTTGTAACCGCTTCTCATCTAGGGCTTCGAGCTCTTGAAGACGCAACCGATCATTGTCCTCTGATGTGATCTTAGTCATTAAAGCGACTCATAATGACAGCATCTGAATTTTCAACGGTATGACTGCTTCACACCCATATACCAGGGAAAAAGGCGTATTGCCTGTCGGGGTCCGAACCGTGGTTCGGTAGGCCCAAAGACATTCACTAAGCTTCTCATTCCATTCTCTCTTATTCGAAGAGACGAACTTTTCGAGTAACTTAATGATAGTCTTGTTGAATGCTTCCGCCAAACCATTAGCGGAGGGATTATAAGCAGTTGAAGCCACATTCTGAATTCAGTATTTATCGTAGAACCGATAGAATAGCTAGCTTGCAAATTGGGGATCGTTATCATGGATGATCCACCTAGGGACACCAAATCAATGAATGATATGGTGTTTGATGAAATTAATCACGTTGGAAGTTTTAACTTCAACCAGTGGTATGGCTTCTGCCCACTTTGAAAAGTAATCGGTTATTGTCAGGATAAACGGTGTCCTTTTATCGAAGAGGGGCTGATTGGCCCTACGACATCGATTCCCCATGCTTCAAATGACCACGAAGCAACAGTTGGGTGGAGCAACTCCGGAGGCTGGTGTATGAAGTCCGCATGAATTTGGCATGCTTTACACCTTTGTGCATATTGGATGGCATCGACTATCATGGTTGGCCAATAATATCCAAGCCTATGCAATCTGTTTTTAAGTTTTGGACCTGGCTGATGCGCTCCGCATATGCCGTCGTGTGCTTCTTTAACTACTTCTTGCGCCTCTGAATTAGAAAGGCAACGGAGGAGGACACCGTCATATGAACGACGGTAAAGTGCCTTCAGAGTCGGATCATAGTAAAAACGAAGAGACTTCGTCTAATAGATGCTGTTTCTTTAGGATTGTCTGGCAGCAGACCATGTAGAGCATAGTCGATAAAGGGAAATCGCCAATCTCTCGGTTCAAGATCCATCGAGATACTATAGACTTCTCTGGTTCTTAACATATATTTGGAGCAGACAAGGTGTCGAGTCGCCACTGTAAGGTGATACTCAATGTCGACTGGTAAGGCTAGTGTGTAAGTTCACCTAGAGGGGGGGTGAATAGGTGAAGGCTAATCTAATGGTCACTTAATGGTAAATTATGCAAATAATGCGGAAGCTATAACAAATATGACCAAATTAAATCTTCTTTTAATTAAACACTTATGTATAACTCAAGAGTGTTGCCGAATTCCCTTTGCAGGGCTCTGGACAAGCTCCTCTAGATTCCCCTTGAATGGGTTGAGGTGCCGCGTTGGCTCTCTTAGTTGAATACTAGTGTTAACAACAATCCCAAGCAAGTATAGCAATTATGAGCACAAGGGAATATATCAAGCATGTAAATGATAAAGACAATTATTGAATGCAAGATATAAAAGAGACAAAGAGAGAGAGAGAGAGAGAGAGAGAGAGAGAGAGAGATAGAGTAAGCAATCGCAAACACAAAGGTATGTTTCGAGGTTCGAGCACACTTGCTCTACATCCCCGCCTTCGACACACGAAGGATTTCCACTATGCAAGATCCCAATGGATCTCTCCTCGGTGCCGCAACACCATAAGCCCTCGGACTCTCTAGTCCCGTACACACCGCAAGCCCACCGGCTCGCCGAGGCCGCACCTCAAACAACCGAGTCCGCACCCGAACTCAAAACAACGACGAGCACACTTGCCCGTCTCCTCAAAGAACAAAGATGAAATCTTTGGTGATCACAACACTTTGATCACCTATTACAAACTCTCACTACAACACTCTCCTATAGGATAGATATAACAATGGATGCTCAAGTGTGGTGTGAGAAAAGAAAGGATTAGAAAGGTGGAGGAAAACTCAAAGAATCACAATTTACACTCTCTTGATAAAATCCCTTTTGATAGGAAATATTAGCTCACTATTATGTGGAGAAAACTCTTTAGAAAGGCTGGGAAAAACTAACACAAAGCTCTCCTAAAATCTTAGCTTCAAACAATGACAAAACCCCCTTTTATAGAGGCCAGAAAAATCTGACCGTTGGGCTCTGTCAGAGCTGCCGGTCGACCGGCTGGTCGACCGGCAACGGTCAAAAATCCGCCGTTGCAGCCTCCGGGCGACCGCCCGGTCGACCCAGAAATCCAGAGAGCAGAACTCTCTGCAGCGGTCGACCGTCCGGTCGACCGGACCACTGTGCTGACAGACATGCACAAGTCTGTGCACGTCCGGTCGACCGTGGGTCGACCGGCCCTTGGTTCGGTCGACCGCCCGGTCGACCGGACTGGCCTGTCAGCCAATATCAGGTCTGGAAAACTGTTTTAAAAATTAATTTTAAAATCTTTTAACACTTATAAAAATTCCATAAACTTGTTTTAACATTCTATATTGAAAACCAAACTTGTGATAAAAATTTTCAAGACATATATCAACATATTCATATTATTTCAGCGTCTTGCAAATTTTATCAAAAATCAAAACATGTATTTTTCAAACTTGGTTTTCATAACTTCACAAAATATAAAAACAAGATATTTGATTTCATCTTAAAGCATAGTGTGTATGGATATGATCCACTACACAATCATAATGTAATATCTATGTTTTTGACATTAAGCTCTAAACATGGTTATGGTTGAAAAAGAATATACATGATAGAAATACCAAAAACCAAGGTATATATATTTTGTCAAAAGAAAATCTTTTACTAACTAAAAATTCTTTTCTAAACATAAAATCTTTATGAAAGCAATTCTATCAAGAGTTCTATTAAGAGTGTGTGTGTGATATGACTTGAGCAATCCACCAACTATCTATCCTTTACATTTTTAACTAAAACAAAACAAAATCTTACACCTAGACACAAGTCTTCATCTTCTTGAAGTCTTCACTTGAAGGCTTCTCATCTTCTTGACTTGGTCCAAATGCAATCCACCGAGCTCATCTCTAGATGTGTTCTTGATGCATAGGCTCGTGAATCAACCGGTGCTAGCTTCCAACTTGTCTTTAAATCCTTTGTTGAAGCTCCACACCTACTAAGATCTTGATAATGAATCTGTCACTAATTAAACACAAGATCATTAGTAATCATAACTTCATGAGTTGATCATCATCAAAACTAGGGTGATAGGCCTTTGGGCCAACATAGTGTTGTTGCTAATGCAGCAAGAGCATCTGCCTTAGTATTATGAGATCAAGATAAGTGTCCGATGTAGAAGCCATCAAACAGATTAGCCATTTTGATGACTGCGTGATAATAAGGCACCAAGTCTTCGTGACGGACCTCATATTCGCCTTTAACCTGATTGATAATCAGTTTTGAATCGCCGTAAGCTTCAAGGTAGTGTACCCCCATTCCGTGGGCGAGCTGAAGACCAATAAGTAGAGCATTATATTCCGCTACATTGTTGGAGCATGATTCCGTCAAAGACAATGCTCTAGGAAGGACGTGATTTTGTGGAGAGATAAACACAACCCCACGCCGGCAATGATCTTGCCTTTAGGGCCTATTCGTGATGCTCCATCGAAAAATATCTGCCAAACTTTATCCTCTGAAGTTACATTAGATTCGAAGACTTCATCTGGAATATCTTCATGAAGTTCAGAGTTTTTCAGAACTGGATGAGCAGCCAAGAACTTTGCAAGTGCCTGGCCTTTAATCGCCTTTTGAGGGATAAAGATCATGTCGTATTGAGACAAAAGAATCGCCCACTTAGCTAATCTTGAATTCAATGATCCTGGCTTCATCATGAGAAGACGCAAAGGGTTCACTCTGAAAATGACATGTATGGTTTGGCCGACCAAATAATGCCGTGTCTTCTGAACGGCAAAGACAAGAGCTAAGCACTCCTTCTCAACAGGATTATAGCGAGATTCTGCCCCTATCAGAGTCCTGCTAAGATAATAAATAGCCTGTTCATGACCATCGTCATCTTTTGAGCAAGCAGGGCACCAAGAGATTGGTCCATAGCTTTCACATAAAGCAAGAACGGTTTCCCTGATGTGGGAGCCACTAGGACTGGAGGTTTTATGAGATATCTCTTGATATCCTCGTAAGCTTCCTGACAAGCTTGATCCCATACAAGGGAAACACCCTTTTTTATGAGTCGGGTGAACGGTTGACAGCAGCCTGAGAGATTTGCGATGAATCTTCTAATATAAGCCAATATACCTTGCAAGCCTCTAAGCTCTTTGAGATTCCGAGGTGGATGCATGTTCTGAATGACTTTGACTTTGCTGGGTCAAAATGAATTCCTTTTGATGTAACAATAAACCCAAGGAACTTGCCACTCGAAACCCCCAAGAAGAATTTTGTTGGATTCATCTTCAGCTGATGAGCCCGCATTATGTCGAACATCATTCTCAAGTCATGAAGATGGTCATTCTTATTGCGGCTTTTGACAGCAATGTCATCGACATAACATTCTACCGTTTTCCAGAGATGATTGCGAAAGATTGTATTCATTGCCCGCTGATAGGTTGCTCCGGCGTTCTTTAGTCCGAAGGGCATTACAGTGTAACAGTATACCCCCAACGGTGTCCGGAACGAAGTATGCTTCTCGTCGTCGGGATACATCTTAATCTGATTATACCCTGAAAAAGCCGTCCATAAAAGACATTCTTTCGAATCCACAGGTATTGTCAATCATAACATCGGTGATGGGCAGTGGGAATTCGTCTTTAGGACAAGCTATATTGAGATCATAGTAGTCGATGCAGATCCGTATTTTCTCATTCTTCTTAAGGACGGGAACGATATTAGCAACCCAATCTGGATGTTGTTCCTCCCGTATGAAGCCACATGCAATGAGCTTATGAACTTCGACTTCAATAACCTCCATAATGTTCAGATGAAACTGACGTTGTTGCTGCTTGACTGGCTTGGCGTCAGGTTTGATATTTAGACGATGCATGGCTACTTGTGGATCAAGTCCGGGCATGTCTTCGTAGTTCCATGCAAAAACATCTATATACTCTCTTATGAGTACAATCAATTCTTCTCTTTCTATAAGTGATAAGCTCTCACTTATAAAGATGGGTTTAGGGTGATCTTGACCACCCAAGTTGACCTGAATCACCTTATCTTCAGTAGGTGGTTCATGCTGTTCAAATCGCTTTTCCCATTGGAGACCTAATTGCTGAGCCGATGGTTCCTCGTCAGTAGCTTTTGTCGGCTCCAATTGACTACTTGAAGTCATATTAACGGTGAGATTCTCGAACATCATTCCCACGCTGACATCTGAGTCCCACTTAGAGGAAGAGGCAGAATGTGATGGGATCGGTTTGTCAACCTTGGACTGCACCGTTGCTGGTGGTGTGGGTGTAACGTATCCCAACCCCCTGCATGTGTTATCATAGTAATTTGCAGTGTTCCCTCTCGGCACAAAGTTGTGCAGCAAACTACGCTTCCTTTTCTGAAATTCAAGCCCTTCCCATGCTTCAGGCTGTACCCCATTTTCTTCATCATATGGTGCGCTGGTCGAACATAATGGAAAAATTGCGGGGTATCTGAGTCTGAACTTGAATCTATGCCGTGGACCCTTGTTTTTGGGCTTTACCGAATATTATTGGCAACTAACCTTCTTTGGATGGAGGGATCACTAAAACGGCCCCTTTTATAGATTCCATGGGTGTGCTGGATGCACTTGGTTTATGTAAAGGCATGTGTAGAGAGCTATCCATAATGGATTCATACAACCCATCACTCGCAGGATAATCAAAGGAAATATTATCATTAATTACCCACTTGCCCTCATCCTTAGAAGGAGTGTTACATTGGGATTATTAAGACATGCTATAATTGGTTCACCAATCAAAATGGCTGGCATGCCTGCTTCAGATTCTGAATCCGCCTGATTGTCACTATCATCATCGTCCGACAATGATTCTTTCGATGTTTCACCGGTCTCTTGATACAGGAGAGCGTCAGTAAAGTAATTTTCACCCCTTTGAATGGTTGCTTCTCAGCGAAGACAGTTCGTAGTATTGCATCATCTTCAACATATTTGAAGCACTGGTGCAGAGTGGAGGGAACGATCCAGTTGGCGTGGATTTACGGTCGTCCTAGTAGCAAGTTGTATGACGTGTCAGCGTCAATGACATAGCACGTCACTTCTGACTTCAGGCTCCCGATTCGGCAACAGAGTCGAATTTTCTCAAGTGGATGACTACTCCCGGCATTAAAATCGTATATTATAGTAGTGGTTACAGACAATCTATATAGTGAAATAACGAGAAAGTAGAGCCTTTTGGGGATGATGCTGAGTGCAGACCCCGGATCAACCTGTACCCTTTCAATGCATGTTGAACCGATATATCCAGTGTAGTACAAAGGTCGATCGTGCTTGTTATCCTTGAGAAGCATATCTTCCGCTGTGAAAGTAATAGCGGGTACCTTTGATTGTACATGATGGCATTCAGGGCAAGAAGACTGGGCGTCATCTTTAGGGATTTCTGGCATGTACGTCAGGAATGACTCTGAATTAGCCAGTGCATCTCTGAGTGCTTCTCTTGTCTCTTTTGAGAGACGAAGGATCTCGTGTATGGTAATACGAGCCGTGATATTAGCCAGCTGGGCCAATATATCAAAACGAAAGGGCGTGTCAAGCCTTGAGCCTGAAGGCTTCTTCAGGACATGATCAAATCGGACTTCCTTTGGCTTCTCCTTTCCCTTGGTTGGGACTAAAGCGGGTGCTGGTACTTGCACTAACGTCGTCTGCTATTGTGTCTCGTGAGTAGCTTTCTAATACTGTTTTAAATATGATTTTCCAAATCGAGTACCTATTAGCTGAGATACATCAGCCTGCGTCACGCAAGCGTACTTTTCTCCTTCAGAATCGCTGAGAGAAGCTGATGTAAGATTATCATCGTCTGGCAGGATGGAGATGACATTGCAAGATTTGCCCTTCAACTTGGACTTCTTTGAATCCCATTGTTCGTCTTGGATAAGGTCTGGGTGTATCCACATGATTTTCCCTGTCTCCAGTGTCAAGGGAACAAGACCCTTATTATCTTTAGCTGTGACTTCTAGCCGTGGTGCAGGGATTAGATAAGTCCCGTTAGGAACTGTGACCTTTGGGGTTTTGCCGAACTCGAGGGTCACCATGTTTGCTGTGACTTTCTTTTGCTCTGACTTCAACGTCAGGACTCCGGCGTCGACTAAAGCTTGAATTCTATCCTTGAGGACAAAGCACTTGTCGGTAGGATGATGAATCATCCTATGAAAGAGATAGTATTTGGGATCGTTCGTGCGTCCTATTTCATTGGGCTGTCGAGCATCTAGCAGCTTCAATTTATTCCCTTTGTGGAGTAAATGGAATATTGTGACCACCTGATCGTCTTTGAAGGAGTATTATTTTGGAGGAAACTTAGACTCCTGATTATTGAAGCCGCTCTTCTTCGCCTTTGACTGAACATCCCCTGATAATTCTACAAACATAGTCTCTTTCCCTTTGGCTTGAGAAGACTGTGCCATGTCGCCACGTCCTTTATTATTCATACCCCATTTGCCTTTAGGGCTGGTTGGTTCAAACTTTTTAGCCGACTTTTCGGCTATCTCAGCTTGCTCGACCAGGTTTTTTTAGGTATGGGCTTTGACAGCCCCCATGCGAACCTCTACTTGGTCTAATAAGTTGCATCTGCACGTTTGTAAGAGCATGGGTAATGGCATTCCTGCTGGGCACATAAGAGACAAGTTTCTCAACCGCTCGATGTAGTCACGGATAGATTCACCCTTCTTCTGTATGGTAGAGAGGAGTTTGTCCATGGTTACCTCAGTATCATCCTCATAGAAACGAGAAAGAAATCGGGTTTCCAGGCCGATCCAAGAATTGACAGAGCCCAAAGGGAGACTTTGGAACCAGTCGAATGCTACCCCTTTAAGGTGCCAATGAATAGCCTAGCCATGATAGCATCATTATCTATAACATTACGGTCTGAGATCGGAAATAGTAGATGTGCTGGTTTGGTGAGCTCTTACCATCGTATGTATGTAACGTTGGTGGTTTGAACTTTGGTGGGTATGGTACTGAATCCCATTCCAGCGGGTAAGGACGGACTGTCCCTACTTTCTTTAGTTCATCCCTCTGAGCTAGGGATACAATTTGAGCTTGGATGCCTTTAAGAACTTCAGCGTCCAAAGAACCCTCCTTTGACTTCTCCGTCTTTGGCTGTTCATTGCTAAGATGTTCTTCCTCATCATGGTTACTCCCGGTATCATTGTTATTTCGATTATTGAGGAGTTGAACGAGCATATGTTGGATGTTGTTCAAAGCTTCTTGCTGGGTCTTAAAAGTTTGCTCCTGAACTTCCAACCGTCAACGAAGGTCATCATTACCGTTTTCAGCCATATTCACTGATACTCTACCCGTTCGTACCGAGCTGGCTGTCGCCGAAGAGGCATACCCACTGTCTTCGTCCTCTTCATCAGACCATTGGACTAATTCTTTCATTGGCTCTGGTGAGGTCACTGCAGTTGAGGAAGATGGCTGTTCATAACTGTAGGGTATTGCAACCCTAGATCTGGTGTTTCGGAAGACACCTTCTTCATGTACTAAGACTTCGCCCAGGCCTGGGCTATAATCCAGATATGGGGAACTGTAGGGAGTGTCGTGGGACACTCTCCTGTGTAGGCTGTCTAAAAATCACTAAAAGACAAGCCATTAAAAAGCAGAGTTTTCAAGTTCTAGACGCGAAGGCTCACCATCAAGGCGCGAGGGCTCGACACCCGCGGCTCACCATCAAGGCGCGAGGGCTCGACACCCGCGGCTCACCATCAAGGCGCGTGGGCTCGACACCCGCGTCTCACCATCAAGGCGCGAGGGCTCGACACCCGCGGCTCACCATCAAGGCGCGAGGGCTCGACACCCGCGTCTCACCATCAAGGCGCGTGGGCTCGACACCGCATCTCAACATCGAGGCGCGTGGGCTCGACACCCGCGTCTCAGCATCGAGGCGCGTGGGCTCGACACCCGCGTCTCAACCTCAAGACGCGTGGGCTCGACACCCGCGTCTCGCGCCTCGGTTATAACCGCCCTGGTTATTGGGCCAGTCACCGCCCACATAGCGGAGAAGTGGGGAAGTTGGCCCCTCATCGTGGAGCATTTTTAGGGGGCACGTTCACCCCCTAGAACCTCTATAAATAGCCTCGGTTGCTATGAGGTCGGGCAATCAGAAGGAATCAGAGAAGAGAGGGGATAGACACAAGGGCGATCAGAAAGGCATCTGGCATCAGAAGATCACAGAGAGAGACAGACCGAGACAGGAGAGAGCTCAACTCTTCGTCAAGCTTGCTGCATACAAGCTGCTCTTTGCCTACCTTCTCTTTGAGAGTTTTGGTAGACAGAGCTGTGCTACTCCCTCTACCAGCCAAAGAGAAGATTCCTTGACGAGCCCGACGGTCATCCGGTCAACGGAGAACAAGATTCACTCTCCACCGCCACACGAAGGACCCAGCACTAAACAAAGGGAGGATTCAAGACTCAACATCCTCCCTCCCTTGTAACTGGAAGGAAAAAGCAGTTTTGTTGTAATTTTTTCATCTGATTCAAGGAAAATTTTACAGTAAAGACTTATTTCCCTTTTTTTTTCCGGCGCATACAAGAGATGGCGACCCCGCTGGGGACTACATTTGTCACTGATGAGCAAATCGTGGCGCAGGATGACGTCCTCCGTAAGGGAAAGATGGTCGAATCGCTCATTGTCGAGTTCGACCAGGCGAAGTACGAAGAGTTTCTCTCTTCCGGCTCCAAGAGCCCAAAGACCCGCGTCTGCCGCCGGGTCTCGACAGGGAATGGCCCCGAAGCCCGATCTGTGGCTCTCTCGGGCGCCCCTGCTGTCAACTATGCCAAGCAAGGTGCACGCGCCGACGCCTCTCAGAAGGCCCGCGTGGCCTCATGCACAACTGCCTTTGCGACCAGCCGCGTCGCACAGAACACCCGCGTCAGCGTCTCTCAGGAGACCCGCGTGGTTAAAATCTCTGATGTTCAGCATCAGGATGTTGTTAGTCTCTCTCCACCTTCGCGACGCAACCGGAACGCTGAGCGTCGACAGAGGAGACGCGCGCGCCAGCTACAAGTTGGAACCTCTGGTTGTCTGATTGAGGCTGGACGCAACATACAAACTGGCGCCTTGCTCGCGCCCCGCGAAGTCCGCGTTTGGCGGCCCAAACGCGAGATTCCTTCAGGACCAACTCACCAAACGCCAAGGTGAAGCCTCTGCGCCTTGTCAAGCACAAGAGGCACGCGCCTATAGACGTGGGGCCCAGCAGCCCACTCCCTCTCAAATGTCTTTGCCCCGACACACCAAGCAGCAACGCGACAGGCGCGTCTTGTCTCAACAGAGACGCCAGACGCGCGCTGAACAGCTGCGGCGCGAGAACCGCGTCCCTGAAGCCCGCGTCCATACTGTACAGCACATGGATGCCTCCCGTCTTCGACGTTGCGAGGCTAACCTTTTCAATCCCCCCTCCCATGGACTTGAGGGATTATTTGACGAAGAAAAGAAGTGCCAATCAGGCCACTTCGTCGTGTTGCTGCCAACGGCTCATCCATATGCTCTCTGAATGCCGTTGCGGATCAGGCGTGCACTAGCGGTCTTTAGTCAGACAGCTGACCCTGATTCCCCCGTCAGCTAAAAGAAGACGCTCCCACAGAAGGAGAACCTTCTCTGACGTTGAGTACCCGGAGCTCACTGCGAATATGACAAGCAGGAGCAAGGGAAAACAACCTGCAGTCAGCTCTGATGAGTCTGATTCTGAACCGGAAGGAATGTACCGACACACTCGCACCTGGACTGGGGCCATTCCCCCAATTGACTATAATGCCTTAGCCCATGGCATTAAAATGAATGATTCTCACTCCGTCGTAGCGGAATCAAGGGCTTCGAACTCTTCCGTCGAGAAGGAGACCTCTGCCTACATGACAGGCACTCCTGAGGAGACGGCTAAACGTTTAGAGTAGATCCAGAAGGCACAAATGGATATGATTCTTTCTCAGCAGGAATCTATTAACTCCCTCAAGCAGGTGATTGCACAGCTGCTCGAAGACCGGAGGAGGTCTCCTCCTAAAAAGTCAAAGGGCAAAGGGAGAAAGGGAGAAAGCTTATCTTTCGAACCTTCTGAGGAGACGCAGCGATCTACTTCCGGCTCGTCCAAGTCCTCGTCGCAAGTAAAGGGCGACCAAGATCCGGGGAAGGCTCATGCTAAAAGAATGAGTCAACTGGAGCGACGCCTCGAGGCCCTTGCCAATCGCAAAGACCTCCAAGAAGTAGGAGTGGTCCGGCCCTACCCGGCTGAATGGGATTTGATTCCGTACCCGCCCAAGTTCAAAGCTCCAACTCTCCAAGCCTTTGATGGGAAGGGGTCACCCAACCAGCACATCTACTACTTTAAATCCCAAACCAGGAATGTAGTAGATAATGACGCCATCCTGGCGCGCCTGTTCATCGGCACCCTGAAAGGGTTGGCCTTTGAATGGTTTATGAAGCTCCCAGAAGGTTCTATCAAGAACTGGGGCGATTTGGAGAAGCTGTTCTTAACACGCTTCTTCGAGGATGACTCCGAAGTCTGATGCCCACTCTTTTGGCTACCAAACAGCGAAAAGGGGAGTCCATCAAATCTTTCGTGGAAAGGTTTCGGAACGTGGCACTCCGGTGTCCAAGCGGTATGACCCAGGCCACCCTGGTGGAAACATGCCGCCACAATCTCCAAACCTCACTCCTTGCTCAAATAGGAGTTGCTGAAAGCCACACCTGGAAGCAATTAGTCCAACAAGGTGAACAGGCTGAGGAGATTGTCGCCCGCGTCAGAGCGGAGGAAGGTAAGCCTAGGCCGGAAAGGTCGACAAGGCGTGCGCCAGACACATCCCTCCAAACAAAGCGGAAGGATAATTTGGCAACGGAGACCAAATCTCCCGCCAAGCCTCAATCAGGCAAGGCGAGTGGCTCTTCAAGCCAGCCACGCGCCAACAAGCAATATTCCTTCAAGGAGGAACATGTCGATTCGCTCTTTAAACTACTCAACAAGAGCAACCGACTGAAGCTCCCTGAAGCTAGGTGCCCCGAGGAAGTCGGCAAGACCGACAATCCCACCTATTGCTTGTACCACGGGATGCTGGGGCACCCTACTAAGAACTGCTACGTCTTCAAGGACATCCTTCAAGCTCTGATTGACGCGGAGGTGTTAAAGCTCCGACCAGAGCAGAAGAAGGTGACGGCTAATGTGACGTCAGTTCTCCAGTTTGGAAGACAACCCCCAACGCCTGCGGGGGTGGTCCCTGTTCTAAGAGGAGAGCTGAGAGTGGTCAACACAGACCCTCACCAGCAGCATGAGAAAGGCCTGGTACCCGTCCCTACACCTCAAGGGGAAATCATGTGGGTCCACCCTGACCTTGTCAATGAGCAGCAATGGACTACTGTGACCAACAGGAAATCTAAAGGCAAGGCAAAAGCCTCATCCTGTAATGTGGTGGGTGCCTCCTCTCGAGAAGCCGAGACTAATGTTCCCTCGTTAACCGACTCAGAGGAAGAAACAATAGTCTTGGCCACAGAGCCCAACCAATCGATGGCGGGAACCCGCTCAGGACAGCCCTACTTGAAGCAGTATGGCGAAACGGCGGCAACCCTCCACAACCAGCTGCAGAGCCAACTAAGCCCTCCACAAAACAACCCGTGGAGAAACAGAAGGAGACTCGATTTTCTCAAGCCCTTCAAAAAGGCATCGCGGAAGGATCTACGGCGCCTTACCGCTTTGATGTCCTGGCTCAATTGGCCAACATCCCGGCACGGATTACCTTGTATGAGCTTCTTAGGCTGTCAAAGTCGACCAGAGAAGCTCTACAAGAAGCTCTGGCAAATGCCGAGGTCTTCATGACCCAGGTGCCGAAGGAGGAAGATGTAGAGGATTGCCTCCATGCCTCCCCAAACGCTCCCTGCATTACCTTCACAGCAGATGACATGCAGGTTAAAGGGAAGCATGATCGACCCCTGTATTTCACAGGGTATATCGGATCGTTTGAGGTGAACCGCATTCAGGTAGATCCAGGGTCCGCATTGAGCATCATGCCTCGCCGGGTCATGCAGCATCTGGGCATTCCTACTCATCGCTTGAGCCCTACTCAGACAACTATCTATGGGTTCAATGCCAACCAGACCCGTCCGATGGGGAAAATCAAGCTCAAATGCCAGATTGGAAGCCTCAAGTCGGAAGTGACATGCTACATCATCGACGCCGACACTTCCTACAATCTATTGCTGGGACGACCGTGGATTCACCGCAACTCCATCGTTCCCTCCACTCTCCACCAAGTCATGAAATACATTGACGAGAGTGGAAAGGTGCAGACGTTGATCGCCGAAAGGTATCCGTTCAAAGAGGTCGAGAATTATTTCACCGACTCTTTGCTGTACCAAGATCCGGTGGAGACGGATGAAGTCCCGCGACCAGAGGAGCCAGACTCTGGTAACGAAGCTGACACCGAGCCCGAGAAAGAAGAGTGCCTGTGGGAGTTAGAACCACTTGTAAAGAGCACTAATAAGCTCGATGTTGATAATACCACCGACGATGTAGGCGGTTGGTATATTAATGAAGATTTAGATTTTGCGTATTTTTCTGTGTTTGCTTCTGATTCAGTACCATCAGACACTAGCACCGAAGTAGACGATGACCCCTGGTCGGCAATAGATGCTTTGACATCGTTGCATGTACCAGTGAAGTCGTCCTTCGAGACATACCAAGATAATGGTAATGCGCAAGAATCTATATTTATGGTTCCAGCAAGACGGAAAGGCCAAAAACCAATTCTTTTTGGGCGAATCTCGTCTGAACCAACGCCCCGCGAAGAATCGAAAGGCGAGGAGGAATCCCCTCAGTTCGGTCATTATGAACCAAAAGCACTCAAAATGATGAGATGCATGGGGTACGACCTGACCAACAGACCTGGGTTGAACTTCGGCAAAGGAAGGAGGACGCTGCTTCGATCCTTTGTGCCGAAAGGGAAGGCCCCCGATTATTATCATCGGACGCGCCGGGGGTTGGGCTATGTATCAACTCCGGTCCCATCAGCCTCCGATTCTCAAAAATCGTCGAGCAACGATTACTCTTCAGACACATCATCTTGGGAGTCAGATGTCAGTGTCGGCAACATTTTCAAGGAACTTTCAGTGAACATGGTTTCGACAAGCCACCTGGAAGATGGAAATGAAGAAATGATCCAATCTGATACAGATCCTTGGATCAAACATTTAAATGCTCTTTGGGACACTCGCTTTGAACAGCGCGAGCCACCCACAGAAGACAAGGTTGTTCAGATCAACCTAGGAGATGAGGCTAACCCTAAGCCCATCTTCATAAGTGACGGCCTGTCACCTTCGGAGAAAAAGGATCTAATATCTCTTGTACAAGAGTATATAGACGTCTTCGCCTGAAATTATGAGGACATGCCAGGACTCGATCCTTAGGTGGCTATGCACCGTCTCAACATCAATCCGGACGTAAAGCCTGTCAAACAACAGCAGCGACGGTTTCGTCCAGAAATAATGGAGGCAATTCAATCAGAAGTCAGAAAACTTATTGATTCTGGCTTCATCAGGGAAGAACAACATCCCGACTGGGTAGCCAACATCGTCCCCGTCGCCAAGAAGAACGGGAAGATCCGGATCTGCATCGACTTCCGCGATCTAAACGAGGCCTGCCCCAAGGACGAATTCCCATTGCCGATCACAGATGTCATGATTGACAATACTTGTGGATTCGAACGAATGTCCTTCATGGACGGATTCTCAGGATACAATCAAATCAAAATGTATCCTGATGACGAAAAGCATACCTCCTTCAGGACACCTCTAGGGGTATATTGCTACACCGTCATGCCCTTCGGACTGAAAAATGCAGGGTAACATACCAAAGGGCTATGAACGCCATTTTCCATCAGCAAATACGTAAAACGGTGGAATGTTATGTTGATGACATCGCGGTAAAGAGCCGCACTAAAGGTGATCACATAGCGGACCTGAAGGTGGTCTTCGACATCATGCGGGCTCATCAATTGAAGATGAATCCCACAAAGTCCTTCCTGGGGGTGGCCAGTGGCAAATTCTTAGGATTTGTTGTAACATCCACCGGAATTCACTTGGACCCGGAAAAGGTCGCGCTATCCAGGAGATGCAACCCCCAGAAATCTCAAAGAACTCAGGGGATTGCAAGGACGATTGGCGTACATCCGCAGGTTTATCTCAAATCTCTCTGGAAGATGCCAACCCTTCGCTAAGTTAATGAAAAAGGGTGTCTCATTCATTTGGGATGACGCTTGCCAACAAGCGTTCGAGGAAATCAAGCAATACCTCACCCAACCACCAGTCCTTGCAGCTCCGGTATCTGGGAAGCCTTTCCTGGTATACGTCCGAGCAATGGATCATTCTTTGGGAGCTCTACTAGCTCAGAACGACGACCAAGGACGAGAGCAAGCAATCTACTATCTGAGTAGAACAATGATCGGAGCCGAACATCGGTATAACCCGATCGAGAAGGAATGTTTGGCATTAGTGTTCGCTATTCAGAAAATGCGGCACTATCTGGTAGGCCAAACTATAAACGTCATATCAAAAGTCAACCCCCTGAGGTTACTTATGACTAAGCCTTCATCATTAAACGCCGGCTGGCAAAATGGGCCATATTGCTCTCCCAATATGAGATGCACTTTTTACCACAAAAGGCCATTAAGGGACAAGCGGTGGCGGATTCCTAGCTGAGCACCCAGATCCGAGGGCAGCCAAAGTCTACGAGGATCTCCCAGATGAAGTTGCTGAAGTCTGCCTGACTCAGACATCATTCGAAAGTCAAGTATGGCAACTTTTCTTCGACGGTGCATCAAGAACAGGCCCAAAGGGACACGTAGTAGCGGGGGTAGGAGTAGTACTCGTATCCCCACAAAATTATGTGATTCCCCGAGCTGTCTCATTAACTGAGCCTTGTTCCAACAATGTGGCGGAGTACAACGCTCTTTTGATTGGGATGCAATTCGCCGATGAGATTGGCGTTAAAAATCTCGAGGCATACGGCGACTCTAACTCATCGTCAGCCAAGTTCGCGGGGAGTACGAAGTCAGACATGAGGACCTAGTACCCTACCACAACGCAACTATCCGCATGGCGAGGGATTTACAAGCTTCTACATCGACCATGTACCGCGCAGCAAAATGCGCACGCGGATGCACTCGCATCCCTCGCGGCCTCCTTAGCTCTTCCAGCGGAGCAATGGAGAAGATATTCGTCTACAGCCACGACCTGTATTGCCCGAGAAATGCTCTCGAGGGCTATCAGGAGTCAAAGGGAGATTGTCAAGGTAAAGAAGCACTGGAATTGTCAACCGGTCCAGAGCTTAAAGACTGGCGATTCCCCTACATTGATTTCGTCTTATACGACATTCTCCCTGAAGACACCAAAGAGGCGGCTGCCATTCGAAAGAAAGCCCCCAAATTCTATTATAATGCGATTACGCGAACATTGTATCGTCGATCGCATGACGGGATCTTACTCCGGTGCCTTTCACCAAAAGAAGCCCAAGAGGTATTGAGAGAAGCCCACGACGGTATGTGTGGAGCCCATCAACCTGGCCCAAAACTGGCACATCGACTCAAAGATTGGGTTACTATTGGCCCAAGATGGTTGCCGACGCCGTCACCTATGCTAAAAGATGCCACGCTTGCCAAGTGCATGGTTATTTCATCCATCAAGCACCAGGCTACCTTCACTCCACGGCTTCTACTGGCCATTTGAAATGTGGGGGATGGATGTGGTTGGCCCTATCAGCCCACCATCATCAAAAGGACATCGGTTTATTTTGGCAATAACCGATTACTTCTCTAAATGGGCCGAAGCCATCCCTTTGAAGGAGGTAAAATCGTCTAACGTGATCAAGTTCGTGAAAACATCACGTTATTTACCGTTTCGGTGTACCTCGGCGAATTGTCCATGACAATGGACCTCAGTTCATCAGCCAGGCTTTCCAGAGATTCTGCGCTAAGTTCAGAATCCAGAGTGTTTCCTCAACGGCATACTATCCTGCTGCTAATGGCCTCGCAGAAGCTTCCAAGACCATTGGCAAGCTTCTCAAGAAGTTCGTCTCGAAAAGTCAACGAGACTGGGACGACAAGTTGGGTGAATGCTTATGGGCTTACCGCACAACTGTGCGAACCCCGACTAAAGCTACGCCATTTTCTTTGGTATACGGGTGTGAAGCCGTGCTCCCACTGGAAATCCAAATTCCATCTCTACGCGTCGCCTTGACAGCGGAGATGACAACAGAGGAGAAGCATCGACAGCGACTCCAAGAACTGGAGGCCTTAGATGATAAACGTCTGCAGGCCCAACAACAAATCGAGCTCTACCAAGCTCGTATTACCAGAGCCTTCAACAAAAAAGTTAAAATGCGAACTTTCAAGAAAGGCGATCTTGTCTTAGCCGTCAGAAGACCCATGGTAATGACTCACAAGACAAAAGGAAAATTCCAACCCAAATAGGAAGGACCATTTGTAGTAGAGTCAGTCTACTCAAATGGGTCATATCGCCTCATAACCTCAAATGGCGATACACTCATGATGCCGATCAATGGCAGGTTCCTTAAGAAATACTATCCTTAGATGGTATTCTTCCGCTGATCAAGTTAAAGTACACCTCTGATCAAAGTAAGAAGAATTTCTTCATTATAACATCCGACGCCCCCGACGGCTAAGGATAGAGGAAAATGTGGGCTTCTAAGCCCAACATAAGTCTTCGACAACTCATCATGCTGAGGGGAATAGCATGGCTAGCCCAACTCAAACGGTAGTTGGTAAAGGCACCTCAAATCCGTTGATAGCTGAGGGTTTGCTAAAAATCCTAAGTGGACTTGGCTCCACTCTTTCCTCCAAAATCCCTTACCAATTCTCATCCACAGAATGGTAGGTCTACAAAATACAACCGTTACTAAGTTAACACTATACCTCTGGTAATGGAAACTTTTCAATATTCCTTGTCGAGTACAAATTTTGTTTGTCAACTCTACACGGAGTATCAAACTTTCAAATTTGCCAAGTTAACACTATACCTCTGGCACTTCAAATTTTCACTTGTCAATTCTAACAATAGAATGACAGGTCCTCAAATTGCTCTTATCATGAGTCAATCTTTGTCAAGTTAATACTACACCTCTGACAAATTACTGTTAAAGTTTAACACCACACCTCTAAACAGTAATCAGGTTTCTGTCAGGTTTAATATTACACCTCTGACAGTCACTTTTCTTCAGACTTCATATCGAAGCTGAAATGGATGATGCTAAGTTAACATTACACCTCTAGCATCAAGTCATTGCTAAGTTAAACAATACACCTATGGCCATGACTTTCCCTCGGACTTCCTTATACAAGCCGAGATGACCAATGCCAAGTTCAACATTACACCTCTAGCATTACCCTCACTGTCAAGTTAAACATTACACCTATGACAGTGACACTTCTGAGTTAAGTTAATATCACACCTCTGACTCACATCCTTGTCAAGTTAACATTACACTTCTGACAAGACCACTTTCAACCCGTTAAGTTAATATCACACCTCTAACGGTAACAAACTTTCCTAGATTCCCCACGAGTCTAGTCTCACTTGTTATTCTCTTCAACAGAATAACAAGTCTACCTAAAAACATTGTTAGGTTAATACTACACCATCAACAGTGTTTCCATCAAATCCCCAGCTGAGCTCAATCAAGTTAATTCCAAACACTTGATGAAAGTTCATCCTCCCTTGGGGTACCAATTCTACTTGTCACTTTCTCTTATAAAGTGGCAGGTCCACCAAAAATTATTTCATCTCTGTCAAGTTAATATTACACCTCTGACAGTATTGTGAGAGTTCCTGAAATAGGATCTTTCCCTACAAAGTTTGACTTATAAAGATTATCATCATAATTTTGACAAAGTCAAAGATTCTTTGCTTCTATGAGTTAACTGAAGACAAAAGTTCAAGACAATGAAAGAAGCAAAAAGAAAAGTGTCACTTTTATTTATTTCCAGGCATATGAAAGTGATACAAAATGCTCTCTTATACAATAAGATTGAGTGTTACAGTTAAAACGCTCTCTTATACAATAAGATTGAGTGTTACAGTTAAAACGCTCTCTTATATAATAAGATTGAGTGTTACAATTAAGGAGTACAAAGAAGTCCCTCTCTCAGAGGCCGTACTCACTCCTTGAAGCCGCATCTGATTCCGAGTGCACGATGTCTGGAAAAGCGCCAAACTGTGGCGACAGTTGGAGCCGATTGCACTAGCCCTAGCTGGCTAAGCTAAGAGCAATGGTGTTCTTGAGGTCCGGTGGCAGCAGAAAGCCCTGCAACCCTTCATTCATGAGCATCTCTTTCCCCAGCAGGCCATCCAGCAGACATGGAGAATCCTCGATGTCACTTCTGGGGTGAGAGAGGAAGGGGATGCTAACCACCACTATATCCACCGTAACCCCCCTCGCCGCCATCCTTACCCTGACCATCCCTTGCCAGCAGGCATGACTGGTGCATCGCGTCCAATGAGATCTTGGCGAGGGTTAAGTCCCCGACAAGGGCCATGACTTCTTCCCTTGTAGACGACGAGGACCATGACTTCTTCCCTTGTAGATGAACATCGAACGAGTTCGCCGACCGGAATATTCTTCCAGGGGCCCAGCGAACCTGAAAAAGGACAATCGAGCCTACCTACAAGGAATAAACAAGGGGGTTAGAAAATCTGGAACTTAGTATACTTCAACAAAGAAAACTAAGTGACAGACGCGGCTATTGTCGAAGACTTCAGACGCGGGAATGAGCCCGCGCAGTGAGTCAAAATACCGCGTCAACAGAAGCAGACGCGAATCAAAACTGTGCCAAACACAGGATTCAAACGCGGTCGACGCGAATCAAAACTGTGCCACACACAGGATTCAAACGCGGTCGACGCGAATCAAAACTGTACCACACAGAGGATTCAAACGCGGTCTCATTTTGTGCTCGCGCTGAAAACACAAGGCGCGAAAGGACTCAGAGGCCGAAAATTGCCATCTCCCTGTCGAGGGAACCGGGGTTGTAAAATTCGGGTCTGAAACCTTCAGCCCGAGTTGGAATTCATCCAAGTCAGTGGCCTTAAAACGCGAGCTTCATGAGCAAAGTCAGCGTCAAGCGCCAAAGACTTCTGTACTCGCGTCCAGCGAAGTTTAAGTCGGCGGCGCAAATTCCAGAAGGAATGCACCAACTCAGACTTCATGAGAAAATCCAGATGATGGTGATGCCAAAGTGCAAACTTGGGTGGACTAGAAACATCACGGCAAGTCGGGACGGCATACCAGCAGAGGCCTCTGTCAAGAGTTTAACTCTCTGCATCAGAGTATGGACATGGAAGGTGATCAGAGAGACACTTTGTCCTGAAGAGACCAAACAGAAGCATGAAAGCTCTGGGTCACCTTCATCCATGGAGGCAAACCCCTGGTGAAGTCCTTTGAAGGGGGAAGGCAGAAACTCTCAGAGCACTCGCTCTCAAAAAGAGCACAGTATGGACTGTTAAAGGGAGAGAAGGAACCCCTATTTATAGGCAGCCCCTGATCGCTGTCATTAATGGTTCATTAATCAAAACCGTCGGCCTTATTGACCGCACGACCGTCAAAGTCCAATAGGAGTCTGACGCGTGGAACGTTGCTTCGGGAACCGTCGCAGGCGCTGGTCTCAAACCGCCAGCGCCGGTTTTGCATTAAAAGGCATTAACGCCTGAGTCCAATGAGGAACCAACGCGTGGACAACTGCTTCAGGAAACAACGGATGACCCGGTTTCTCAATCGTCAGTGAAGACTTGACGTTCAAAGATCTCATAAAATCTTTATGTCAGGCCGCATGTAACGTCTACATCGATACGCAGATGGGAAAACCGCGTCCCGGAACCCGCGTCTCCTTTTTTCAGAATGAATAACGTCCAACTGCATTCCAAAGGAAAGTTCGCGTGACTCAGAATCGCGTCCCTTCAGCAAACAGGGCCCATTTTAAGGGAAAGCACTTGGCTCAGCAAAGGACTTAGTCCATTCTGAGATTAAGGGGAAAATATACAGGGCCGCGTCCATCGCGTCCGCTCGAGTCGCGTCTTCAAAGCCGCGTTTCTCTCTGCGAGTTGACGCCGCCGCGTCTCCCTATGGATTGACGCCGCGTCTCACCAAAAGGACTTTGTTCTATCCGAGTTCTTATGTACTGATGACCGCGTCTCTCCATGAATTGACACCGCGTCTCATTAAAAGGACTTAGTTCTACCTAAGTCCCTATGAACCAATGCCGCATCTCATCAAAAGGGCTTAGTTCTCCCCAAGGGTCAAACGCCGCGTTTCATTTAAAGAACTTGGTCTCATCTAAGTTCAGCATTCACAGTCAGTTAATCAAAGATTGTGATCAAGAGGTCGAATTCATCCACAGCAAGGCAACAAAGGAGGTGGAACCAAAAACTTCAAAGACTTTTATTATATCAAAAATGATAAAATCCAATACAAAACACTCTTAGTGAACAGAGTGTCCTTTTCTTAAAAGAAAAAAAGAAGAAAAGGCTACAAGTCCTGGTCCGCCAAAGAATGGATTTGCTCTCTAAGGCGATGTATCTTATGTTGACGCGCCTTCTCAACCTCCATGAGAGCTCGGGCCCGCAGATCCGCTTCAGACAAAAATCCCTGCGCTTGCACTCGGAGGGATTCCAGCTCGGACAAACGAACAGAGAGGTCCGCTTCAGCTTGTGCCTTGGCGACCTCTAACTCCGCTAGCCTCTTTTCAGAGGTAGCAAGCCTCTGTTCGTTGAAGACAATCAGGGCCTCAGCCCTGGCTATAACAGCTCGAGAGTCAAGGATAGCCTGCTTTGCGGTCTGTATGATCGTCTCTGACTCCTCGGACTCAATCGCCAGCCTTTGGTAATCAGCCTGGACACGTTCAAGAAGACGAGTGTTATCGGTTATCTTCTCCTCCCCTCCCTTCGCTCCTGCTCTTGAGCAACAAGAAGCCTGTTCAGCGTTTCTTGGGCTTCGTGGGATGAACCGGCATCATCCTCCAGGGATCGAAGCTCTCTTAGGTGCTATCCCAGCTGATCCACCAGCAGCTGACTCGCCTGGGCTAGCGAAGGGCCTCCGGCCAACTTGATGTTCTCGACCTGGTTTCCGAGAAACATCTGGGCGAAGTCAAGGGAGCTACCCCTAGTCAGGACGAAATCGATGCATGTTCGCATCGTGGTAAGGAACTGCTGCACCGCCTAGCGTGTCAAAAGCTCCATGATATCATCATCCGAAGTGCTCCCCGATCCCTTTTCTATCACGGGGTGGGGGATGTAGACCGGCTCTGTTGGTGCAAGAGTTGAGCTGACCACGGGTACGGCAGGAACAGGAGCAGCCACTGGCGCTTCTGGGGGTACCACTTCTGCAGGAGCCTCCACAGCCGATGACAGGGTAGTGAGCTCGACCTCCTCAGAAACCTCAGCCAAGACTTGGGCCGTGTGGCCTTCCGGAGGGACACTGACCGTCGACTCTCTACCCGGGCCCCCTCAGTTCCCTCTGCAAGTTATCTCAACATTAGCCAGAATGGTAAAAGAGAAACATCCGAGACATCAAAACTTCCTTACCAAGCTGGAGGTCCAGAGATGTCGAATCCTTGGGTGAACCCTGCAGAGGAGAAGTCTCCCTGACTTCAGTGGTGGCCACCTCTTCCTGCAGAAGAGACGTCTCTCTGACTTCAGTGGTGGCCTCCTCTTCCTGCAGAGTAGAAGGCTCGGCAGCTGGAGTCTCAACTCCTTCCGGCTGGGTCAACTCTTGCACCATCTCCTCGATATGCGAGGAGGTTGCAGCCTCGGTATCCTCAGCTAATCTTGCAGCATAAAAGGAGAATGTTAAAGCCTCCCCTTCAAATGAAAAGGGAAATCAAGTTAGAAGGTGAAAAGGATACCTTCGGCGGGAGTAACTGCCGCCAGTGGTGATACCGTCAACGGCTCGCACCCATGTATTTCCTTCTCTGAGATGTGTGAGAATTTGCTCGGATCAGGAGGAGCGGGTTCGTCACCATAGTCGACCTCATCCTCAAAATCGCTTTCCTCTGTGGATGAGGAAGACGACAGTTCAACGTGAGAGGCCTCGGTAGCCGGAGCCTTGCCTCTAAACACCCCAGTGGTAGGGCTGGGGTCAACCATCCGAGGACTGGAGATGAAGACAGAAGGAGACCCGGGCTATTGTGCCTCATCCCTCCTCTGAGCTGAGGAAGACTCAGGCTGAGCTGAGATCCCCGGAATCTCAACATCGCATCCGCTCATTATATCGACCTGAGCTGCTCGGTCTCGTCAGTGGCGGTGGGTCTGTCAGCAGGCTCCCCTCCTCTGCAATCCTGAAGCTCCTGCGGTGTAACCGCGGACATGGACTAAGGGAGTGTCATCCTTGTCCACCTCTTCCTCCCTCGGCTCCCCAACACCAGAAGGGATGTCTGCGGATCGAGAGACTGCAGCCGTCAAGTCTCTTCGAAACTTCTTTGGGGCAGGCTCAGCAGTGGAAGTAGAGCCTTGACGACGCTTGCCCACCGCCTGTCGAGCTCTGGTTGGTCGCGGCTCCGCCCTTGTTGCTCGCGGCTCCTCCCTTGACCTTCTCCCGACCTCCCTCAGAGCCTTCAGGTACTGCTCGACGCCTCGCGAGCGTTTATCAGACTCCGATCTTGCTTCGAGATTTGCATTGATACTCTCAATGCATGAATACTCCGGAACAAAGTATGGTGTCTGGTTGACTTAGAAGTACCAGGAGCAGAAGCTGAAGCTCATATGGCACTTTGATCCCTCGATAGGTAGACGGAAAGTTGCTCCTGTCCCTCCAGCCACACTGTAGTACCAAGCCCGAGCACCTTCGAACAAGTTCCCTTCGAAGGCGAGTCGAGCATTGGGATTGCCGACATAGAGTTGATCGTAGCCGAACTGTCGGGCGAAATGGTTCGGCATGTACGGCTCGATCGTGCATGAAGTCCCTTGCCGGAAAAGCACATATCCGGCCGAATGTTGATCAACCACCAGAAGACCCCCGTGGAAACCTCGTAAAGTCATCTGGGCCCGCGAAATCAGTAAATAGATCCCCGAAAGATGCACCAGGGATCTCGGGAAGCAGCGATTGAGCTGGTAGTTCGAAGCATCTGAAATGCACTTCCAGACGAAATACATATAAGTATTACGCCAGTCTGAACCCTCCAACCGCTGTACAAAAGGGGCGAAACCCTCACTCTAAGGCACCGGCGTCATCAGGGAAGGACAGTGCATCACGTACCAAGCCATGAGGTACGTATAAGGCAGCTCGATCCGAGGGTTGGGGCGCTTCACCGTCGGCTTCCCCTCTGAGTCAAGGATCGGCTTGCCATGGGAGTCGACAGCCTTCCCGGGTTCGCAGAAAGCCTGGGTTAACGCCCGCAACCCGCTCTGAATGCCAGCCGCCACGGCCGGAAGAAGGGCTATGGGACTGCCATAGGCCAGGAGCACCGTCGGGTACACTACATCGGCAACAATGACTTCATGTGGCAGTGTCGGCACCACACAGCGCTTCAGCCACAGCATTAAGAAGCCCGCCAACAATGCTCGATCGGAGATAGGGGTCCGGGCTTGATGGTGAAAGCTTTCGAAGACCATGTCAGGTTCGAAACCGTCCTCGTTCGAAACCGTGGTGTAGAAGCCTTCAGGAGCCTGGGCGATCCTGTCGTCAATCTCCTCGTCGGAGCTAGGAGCCAGTCGGGTTATTGAATGGTCTTTCTTATTGACATTGTTGAACAAGTAACTGGCCCAAGACAGCTGCTTGATTCCTCCCGACCTCCAAGTGGTTATCTGGCCGCAAATATGGAAATGACATAGCACTTCCCAATAAGTCTTGTACATTTGAGGAGACCTTTTCTTCATAAGGTTGAGCTCCTCAGTGGTTGGGACATATTCCTCATAGGGAGAATCCCCTGTTGCCAGCCCAGAGACCTCATGCAACTCGTGCAGTGCAAGGCCCACCTCTCCGACTGGGGTGAAGAATGTCCCCGTCAAAGAATTGTAACGCTCAAGGACCCCGAAGAAGTTCTGAGAACTCGGCGGGATACCATTCTGCACGGCCCTGACTGCCGGGTACAATCCCACATGCTCTAGCAGATCTCCAAGATTGGTAAGGACGAAGCTCACCATCCTGCACCACCAATACTTCTCGGTGGAATGAACCCACCCGGGCGCACGGAACTCAACCGGAAAATCACCCTCCGCTTTCATAAACGCGTTGAGGAAGGTAGTGCCGAGTTTTGGTATCTCTCAACTGGGAGCTCAGACTTGCGCGTCCCGGGGAACAGGCCGAGAACCGCCCTATCATGTCCATCATGGCGGTATACCTTCTGGGAGCCCAAGTCACCAAGGGTAATCTCAGGGACGTAGCGGGAAACGTCCCATGTCATCTTCCGAGGGACGGACATGTGCTGGAGATAAGACAGCGGGAACATCCTCTCCATGTCTGGAAGAAAGAATCTTCTATCCCCTATCTGACGGAGCCATCTATAATTTCAGTCATACATGGAATAGCCGCCATCGCCGATACGATCTCCGAAGAAGAAGGCAGGCTTCTCCAGCTTGACGCGATCATCCGTTGTGAATGCTGCATCGGTCATAAGCACCCTAAGGGTTGTCATATCAACATTGGAGAGCCTTTTCTGGCGCTCCTGTGACTTGTCAGCAGTCACAGGTACTGTCCTTCGTAGCACAAAGGCCAGATCACAGTCAGCACCACCTACATGTCCAAAGTGGCGCTTCTTGGCGAGTGGGGCAGAAGGGTGTGGTACTGCAAAAGAAAAGGACACTTAATCAGACACCTTATCAAAAATGCTAAGTGTCTATAGTCCAAACGCAGAAGAGATACTGGACGCAGGAATTATCAAGTCCGCGTCCAGACCTGCGAATCTGCGTCCAAACGCAGAAGAGATACTGGACGCAGAAATTATCAAGTCCGCGTTCAGACCTGCGAATCTGCGTCCAAACGCAGAAGAGATACTGGACGCAGGAATTATCAAGTCAGCGTCCAGACCTGCGAATCTGCGTCCAAACGCAGAAGAGAGATACTGGACGCAGGAATTATCAAGTCCGCGTCCAGACTGCGAATGCGTCCAGACGCAGAAGAAATATTGGATGCAGGAATTATCAAATCCGCGTCCAGACCTGCAAATACGCATCCAGGCGTGAGACCCGCGGGATCAAATTCACGTTTTGCAAACCAAGACTTATGAAAAATCTCTAAGTACTTGGGCTCAGGTGCAAGATTCATCAAAAACCTGCACCTGATGAAAAATCTTCAAGTCCGCGTCCGGCCCTTCACAATTAGAAATATTCTAAGTGAAGAATCTGAAATGCAGGACTCGCTGGCACCGGGTCATCAAACCCGCGCCTTGTTATCAACTCAAAGACCGCGTCTGAGAATCAAACACGGTTTGTTTTCTGTGTTAATGGTTCTCCTCCAAAGATATCTTTTAGGGTTCCATGAACTCCCATTAATGGTGAAGTTCAAGCCCAAAACGGCGTTATACCTGAGAAAGAGACTGCCTGCGCGGAGGAACCGCCCCTCTGGGCCTCGGCGACGGCCGCTCTTGAGGAGGATGCGGTTGGCTTGGTCTTTGGTGCCATTGTGATTAAGAATCCAGTAATGGAGATGAACAGAGAAAGAAGAACTCTTTTTCTTGAAAACCCTAAACAAGTACGCTCGGAAAAGAAGAGGTATCTCTCTGACTGTTGCCATTTATAGGCACAAGGATTCGCGAAGATACGCGGCGCGGCTCGATTAGTTCTGCAGCGAGTCATCGCTTGACGCGTGGAAGAAATTATTTTGATGATTCGCAAAGATCATGCGCCATGACTCTGCAGCGAGTCATCGCTTGACACGTGGAACAGATCATTTAATGAACAGGGAAATCCGCGCGCAAAAGGTGAAATCCCGTCGGTTCCCCAGGCCAACTGCAGTGCAATCATGACATGGCACGGATTCGCACCCGACAGTGCGTCTCTTCGATGGACATGCCCCGTCATCACCGCCATAAATGCATTCAGAAAGTCGCATCTCTCTAAGAAGTTCGCGTCTTTCCAGCCCGGCTGAACATCGCGTCTGCTTTATGGAAGATCAGTCGCGTTTTTCATTTCCAAAAGATGCACCCTATGATAAAGTCGCGTCTGTAAAGCAGTACTATCTCTGCTCTTCAAAAAGAACTGGCGTTCAGTCCTTACTTCTGCAAGCAGACGATCGTCCACTCCTGGCTTAAAGCGCGTCCATGACAGACTAAAAGCAATCGGGGAGGTTTACACTGTGTATCTAGACACTCAACATGATCAACTCTGGTGGCCTCAAAGAGTTCAACAGTACACTCACGAAGACCAACTCCAGATAAGATCAAACCCGGAGCATTAACAGTCCAGTCATAGAGGTGAATTCAGCTAAAATCTAAAGTATTTCGAAATCCATCCCATTTAACTGCGGAATATCGAAAACTTTGGAGGGGGTTCTGTAGGCTGTCTAAAAATTACTAAAAGACAAGCCATTAAAAAGCAGAGTTTTCAAGTTCTAGACGCGAAGGCTCACCATCAAGGCGCGAGGCTCGACACCCGCAGCTCACCATAGCAGGCGCAGGGCTCGACACACCGCGGCTCACAATCAAGGAGCGCGGGCTCGACACCCGCGTCTCAACATCAAGGCGCGAGGGCTCGACACCGCGGCTCACCATCAAGGCGCGAGGGCTCGACACCCGCGTCTCACCATCAAGGCGCGTGGGCTCGACACCCGCATCTCAACATCGAGGCGCGTGGGCTCGACACCCGCGTCTCAGCATCGAGGCGCGTGGGCTCGACACCCGCGTCTCGCGTCTCGGTTATAACCGCCCTGGTTATTGGGCCAGTCACCGCCCACATAGCGGGAAAGTGGGAAAGTTGGCCCCTCATCGTGGAGCATTTTTAGGGGCACGTTCACCCCCTAGGACCTCTATAAATAGCCTCGGTTGCTATGAGGTCAGCAATCAGAAGGAATCAGAGAAGAGAGGGGATAGACACAAGGGCGATCAGAAAGACATCTGGCATCAGAAGATCACAGAGAGAGACAGACCGAGACAGGAGAGAGCTCAACTCTTCGTCAAGCTTGCTGCGTACAAGCTGCTCTTTGCCTACCTTCTCTTTGAGAGTTTTGGTAGACAGAGCTGTGCTACTCCCTCTACCAGCCAAAGAGAAGATTCCCTGACGAGCCCGACGGTCATTCGGTCAACGGAGAACAAGATTCACTCTCCACCGCCACACGAAGGACCCAGCACTAAACAAAGGGAGGATTCAAGACTCAAAATTCTCCCTCCCTTGTAATGGAAGGAAAAAGCAGTTTTGTTGTAATTTTTTCATCTGATTCAAGGAAAATTTTACAGTAAAGACTTCTTTCCCTTTTTTTTTCTGGCGCGTACAGCCTGCCCCTACGCAGCTCATCCTCTTCCGATCATGTTAACGGACGCAGAGGGCAGATCTCGTGATACGCTCCTTTGCGATGTTTCACCGGAGCTTGCACTGACAGTCGATCAAAAACTGATCGTCGCCCGGAAGAGTGGCGGAGATTGGTCCTAGCCGACAATAGACTGAGTGGACTGTCACCAATTGACATCCCACTTGTTGACAACAGGAGGGAGAAGTTCAGAAAGATTCTGACTTCCGCTTGCTTGTCAAGAATTCCCGCAAGTCAGACCTAGTTGGGCCTAAACGATTTAGCACGGAAGCTCTGTTGGATCGCGGATAGGGTGACGCCCTGCTCTTTTCCTCACCTCAGAGGTAGTTAGCACTGAATAGTGCTTTAGCTCTAGCTTCGCGGCTAAGAACTTTGAGAATGTCCTTGGGTGCTGAAGCTGCATAAGCACCGCTGTCAACACTTAGGGACGATCCCTTAGCTCCGCTACGAAGGGCGAGCTTAGCGCCTGATGAACTGGGGAGCGAAGCACGCTATGGTGCTTATCCGCTATGTTGCTGTGAAGGTGATTAGCCTTTAGATAGTGCTTTGGCTAAACTTTACGGCTAAAAGCTTTGGAAATGCCCTTGGGCGCTGAAGCTGTATAAGTACCGCTATCAGCACTTAGGGGCAATCCTTAGCTTCGTTGCAAAGAGCGAGTTTAGCATACTGTGGTGTTTTGGTTCCAACTTCACGGGTGCGAACATCATGCATACCCTGAGATACTGTATCAGTAGCTTCGCTCATAAGAACGAGGCTGGCGCGAGGAGTTATGCTTATGAATTAGGCGAAGGCATGGTCGTCGTCGTGACTTCGCGGCTGACAGTCTCGTCGAAGCAGGCAGGCATCTTGCCTTGTCTTCGCGAGAGAGACGAACTTATGCCTGAGGCTTCATACAGTGCCTTTGCTTTAGCCTCCACATTGCTTTGAAAGAGGAGACTTAGGTTCGCAGGGAACCTGACTAGCCACACGCGAGGCTGAGAGGTGTTGAAGGATTCTGCTTTCAGTTTCTGCTCCGAAACCTTGGCCATGGAGACCTTTCTATGCTTTCGTGCATGGACCACCCCAGAGAGGAGTTCTTCGAATTATTCTTGGTTGAAGTGAACTACTAGGTTTTCGAAGGTGACAGGCTGAAGATTCTGACCCTTGCATTACGGGCCTGCTTCCTTGTTGCGCCAGAAGACCGTGGTAGGCTCGCAAGGAGCCTCACCTGTCTCCACAGAGACTTGCTTTGAAGATTTAGCCAGAGGGGCTCTAGCTAGACCGACTTTCTTGAATTCAAGAGTAGACCCGAAGGTCTGTTCATCGCATTGTGACACTTGATTCTCAACAGTGGAGAATTCAGTCCCCAATGGAGTCGCCATCTTGTTTTCCATTGATTTTGCAAAGGGGAAAACTTACAAAAAAGGGTCGAGGATTTAAATTACAAGTATTCTAAAAAGATTACAAGTAGATCTCCTCTGAGATTCTGGAGAAGTGTGCCGATAGGAGACTGGTCAGCGCGCGACCACTTTGTCCCTTTGATGATGCGATCGATGAGATTCCCTTCTCGCCTGGTTCGGGGAATCGGAGAACAGAAGGTTGGTAGAACCCTCTTGTTACTTCTCAAAACCGCCTCCACTTGGGAATTCCTTCTCACCTGGTTCTGGAGATTCCTTGAGAGTAAGATCTTAGGGTATCAGTACCCTGATTAGAGAAGCAGTTCTTTGAATTCTCTGATTCTTGGAAGCAAGAGAATAAGTCTCTATTTAATCGTCTCTCTTTGCGCGTCTCTTTTGCCTTGTGCGCGTGTGTTTGTCCTTGTGCCTCTGGTGGGCTATTTATAGGGAGAGCAGGGGTATAATTGTCCCTTGAAAATCTGAAAACAGATTGAGTCAATATGTTTAAATCTGGAAAGTAGCCTTACTGCGAGGCTAGAATCAGCTTCTGCGAAGCTAGAAATAGCAGGTAGCATCGATCTCCTGATCTGTTTTGATTCTTTTCAAATAATTGAAAGATGTCCCTTGATCCTCTTACTTGTTTTAGGAGAGTCAAGAGATTATGGCAAGCAACTACCAATTTGATCTCAGATTTGATCTTGATTAGATTTGATCTTGATCTTGAATTGATTTGATCTCATCTGGAGATTTGATTGGTCAAAGGTTGACCATAACAGACCCGCAGTGGAGCTGTCGCGTCAAGCTCACAGCGGAGCTAGAAGGAGCATCTGGCGAAGTCAGAAGAAAGTTCTTTAGCGGAGCTGGATAAACATCTGTGGCGAAACTACCATCCTTCTGCGTGGTTGCGTATGACTTCGAGCGAAGCTAACTCTCTGCAGAGTTAACTGAGCACTTCAGGCGAAGCTGTAAGTTAGCTCCCTGATGGAGCTTTGAACAGCTTCAAGGCGATGTTGGACAAACTTAGCCTCTCAGGCGCGGCTATCCCCTTGAGCTCATGTGATGCTAAGTGTTGAGCTAACTTAACATCTTAGACCTGCTTAGGTCTCTTCAAAGACAATCTGGGCTCACTGTCTGCTTCACTGGATCAGTAGAGTCCAAGTCGCTAGTTTGTCCCTCGGAGATGGGTAAAAACTGGTCGTCAGCTTGTCTACCACTTGTCTTTTGTAAATGTCAACAAGTTTAGACATTGTTCAGGCAGTCAGGAATCTTGTCTTTTTTAGAGTGTCAACAGGCTATTTGCACACCAATTGACTGACAACTTTTAGGAAATTAATTTCTATAATAACTGGATATTTAACAGGCTATGTATCGGGAGTTTATGATCTATGCTTAGGGTTTTACCGCTCTTTTCTTCATTTAATTTAAGTTATCGATTTTACCTTTGATGGATCATATAACATGGACAATACCCTTTTCTTAAATCTAGTATTCAGACTTAGTTTGTCTTTTAGAAGTAGAGATTTGGTGAGTAATAACAGACTGGTATGAAACTAAGATTGACCACTTGATGCTAGTTTAGAGGGTTTGATCCTAAGTGCTTGACTTTTCTAGATTAACTCTTAGTTTAGATATAACTTAAAACTCACAAATTTTTGACCAATTTGCCTAGATAGTGTTGAAACCAAGGAATCACTTGTCACTGTGAATCGACTCTCAAGTGCTACACCGAATGACCATGCGCTTGCGGCTATTTTAAAACAGGAGAGAGCAAAATCTCCCCAACAGTTCCTGTCAAAGAAGAGGAAATAATGACAGGCACTGTCAAATTTTCTCCTAAAAATGCATACCTTTAGTGAGAGGGTAGCTCTTTAAGCTCAAACTTAGGTGGTTCTTATATGGAAAGCATTGGTGTAGATGGAAGATATTTAAACTCCATGAAATCCTTCTTTTTAGAATATACTATCGTGGCCTCCAAGTTTTTCTCTGTGTTTGTGTTGGAGTGGATGGTAATGTAGGATGTTCTTCTCTAAATGTCTCCATTGTAAGCTTATCCACAATATCTATATGAAAGCAATCTTCATTGCCCATCGGATACTTCATTGCTTCAAAGACATTGAAGGTTACTTCATCGTCATGCACACGAAGAGTCAATTTGCCCTATTGGATGTCAATTAAAGTGTTACCCGTAGATAAGAAAGGTCTACCTAAGATAATTGGCACTTTCCTATCTTCCTCCATGACGAGGATAATGGAGTCTATTGGTAAGTAGAGCTTATCTACTTTTACAAGTACATATTCAATCACTCCTTGAGGGTACTTGATTGATCTGTTTGTCAGTTGGAGTGATACCGTTGTTGGTGTTGTCTTGCCTAGGCCAAGTTTCTTGAAAACAAACAAATATATAAGATTAATAATAGTTCCAAGATCACATAAAGATTTTTCAAATTGACAATTTTCTATAGTGCAAGGCATAGAAAACTCTCTGGATTCTTAAGCTTAAGAGGTAGTTTATTCAACAGAATTGCGCTATACTTCTCATTGAGCATTATTATTTCATCATCCTCCAACTTCTTTTTATTCCTTAGGTTGTCTTTCATGAACTTTTCATGCTTCGGCATCTGTGCTAAAGCATCTGCAAAAAGAATGTTAATATGTAATTTCTTAAACATGTTCACGAATTGAGAGAATTGCTTTTCTGTATTCTATTTCCTTAGCCCTAGGGAAAAGAAATAGGGGAACATAAGGCTTCACTAGAGCCTTTTTCATAGTCTCTGGCTCTGGCTCTGGCTCTGTTTGTCTCTGGATGGCGGATCAGCCGTTCAGACGGCAGATTCATCATTCTTTGATCTCTGTTCTCCTCTGAATTTCTATGTTGCTATATGTTACTCTCATGAGCCTCTTCTGAGACCTCTGCATCAATATTCTGTGCTTGGTATTGTATTAGTTGTCGACCACTTTGTAAGGCTATTGCATTCACTTGCTATTTTTGGTTCGTCTCTTTGTTGCTTGACGATGATACTTGGACCCTGTTAGTGAATGAAGAAGCTAATTGGCCCACCCGAACCTTAAGAGCATGTATAGATGTTGTTGTGTTCTTTTGGAATTGAGCTGTTTTAGTTGCAAGTTACACTATCATTTCTTCCAAGCTTTGCTTCTCTCCTTTTTGTCGGCGTTGATTTTGTTACTGTTGTTGTGGCAGCTGAAAATTCACCTTCATGTTGTTCCCCCACTGTAAGTTTGGGTGGTTCCTGCAACCTAAATTATATGTGTTGGAGTTAAGAATATTCAGCCTTTGATAATTATTGATGCAGTTCGCTTGTTCACTTTTCTCAAAGAAAAAATTGTTGCTAGCTTCATGCCAGTATTCTCATGACCCTTCCAAAAAAATTTCAAGTTTGAATAGCACTTACAGTGGTTGTACCAAGTTTCTTTGCGATTGTCGCTAATTGTGTTTGAATTGCTGCTATGGCACCGCGTTCATGTACTCCTATTATCTTCTTCGTTTGTCTCCTTGTTGATTTTCATTATTAATGATTTGATGACATCTCATCTAGCAATTCACGAGCCTTTTTTAGGTTCTTGCTCATCAATGCTCCGCCAACGGTATCGTCTATAATCATCTATATTTGAAACTAGTCCATTATAGAAGAATTGGATCTCATCCTATGTTGTGATCGTCTCTTTAGGCAAGGACTAGAACCATATCTTTACTTTATCCTTCATAGAGAAAGGAAATAGCATCAATCATATTGTGTTGGAGAAAACCCCATTGTGCTTCTAAGTATCACATATCTCCAAGAAGCTCTTGATGTACTTATTTGGATCTTCATCGAGTTCTCCTCCAATTGGTATATGTTCGCAGCAATTGGATTACTCTAGTCTTTAATTCAAAATTGTTGGCTTGAATCGTCAGCTTGATGATGCATGATGTAGCCGCAGAGGTGGATTGTACAGCGTAGTCTCGCAATGCTTTGGCAGTGTGTGCCATCATCGCTTCATGAACTCTCATTTCTTTCAAAAAGCGTCTGATGATTTTTTCAATCTCAGGATCTGGTTCTAGAAGGTCAGAGATCTAAGAACTTCGCATACAATGTCAGGAATCAGTTTCTAAAAGATGATCTTCAGATTCACTGCGCGGACGTCGGATTGGCCGTTTTGACGGTGAATTAGCTATTTTGATGGTGGATTTGCTATTCTGATGGTGGATTCACCGTCAGATGACTTCCTCCTGAGGTTTTCTTTTTGAAACCTGATACACAAAATTTTTTAGTATGAGTTTATGCTGAAAACAAAAAAGAATTCAAAGTAGAATCATATCTAATTGTTAGTGATATTAAATAGACAATCTCCGACAATGATGCCAAAAACTTGATGTGTGATTTGGCAAGTGTATCAATTGTTACAAGTTATAGAGTGATGAAGTAGAGTGTCGAATCTATATAGATTGTTATTTAATTACCACAAATATTATTTCTGAATCTTATTTGAAAAGTAGAATTAAGTGAAAAAGTAGGTTTAAACTAAAGAAAAAGTGATTTGATTTATGAGAACTAGGGCATTACGACTTCGATTATTCTATATCCGATTTCTATAATTTATACTAGAAACTTTATTTAAGTACTGCCAATAATCAAAAAATTCTTTTATAATTAATAATCTTAATCGAGCATCATTAAATCTAACTTTAAATTAGAACCCATAATGTATCAATACAGTGAATTTACTAACTAAAGCAGCATTAAGATCCATTATTTTTCTCTCTAAGATTGTATAACCTATGTTCTCTTATCGATCTCTGCCTGTAGGAAGTGATTCTTATCCCTAAATGCGTTGCTAGGTTATCTCCTATCGATTTTCAACCTAACCATCTATATAATTCTGGCCATCAATTATTAAACTTTAATATAAGAATAAGACTTTAACAATGCTATAAATAAGACCAAGTAGATGTAAATAATTTATGAATATTAATAGAAAAGCCTATATCTAAGCCCTCACAAAAAGTATTTAGTTCATGAGGGAAGAGAAAGAAATCATAATTTTATATTTAATCAATATAAAGATTATAGAATTAAAAAGAGGAAAGAAAGAATGAATTTTGAGTATCCCTCTTCTTCTTCAATCTCCTTCTTCAAGAAACAGCAAAATAAAACAAAAGTAGAAGCTTTATTAAAGAGAAAATCTCCAAAGTTCATCTTCAAAGTCTCCTCCCAAAAAGTATATTTAATTATAAGAGTTTGCAAGAATATTTATAGGTCTCAGAATCCCTAAAACAGTTGACTAAGGATTCTTAAAACTGAGATTTAATTCTAAAAGAATTCTAAAAAAATTACATCATCAGCCGACTTATAGGGACGGCGGATATATTATAGAATATAGCGTTTTCACCATCTAATACAGTACTTCTTTAATTTTGAGTCGAGAAGTGCGTCATGGGCTTTGACCAATTAACGACGGATTCGCTGTTCGGATGATGTTTTTGCTGTGAAAGCTTGGCCACTGCTTCTATATTTTTTTCTTGCTTTTGGATTTTTTTTGATGATTGTACTCCACTGGAATCTCTATCTTGAAACTGGGATCTGTACGTATCCATGTATTCGTCTTTGCATCTCTTCTTTTCAACCATTTTTTTGGTGTTTTCTTCAAAATCTGCTCTTGACTCTAAATATGCACTAGTCATAAACAAAACTACCCATGAAATATTAAAGTGACAAAAATAGGCATAAAAAGGGTATAAAATATAGATGTAAATGACATTCATCAATGCCCCCGCTCTTTCACTTGCTAAAGCCTGTAAGAGAGAAGTCAGAAGAGCAGAGTTATCTTTGAATGTCTTGGATTCTTCATGATATTGTCGAAAGGGAGGATCTGGTCCATTAATTTGAATCTTTGGGATTTCTCTTGGATATTGCATGGCTAGATGACAACTGGCGTGTCAATTTGATAAGATTGGCATGAATTTGTGATTGGTGTCTTTTTGAATTCTAGTGCTATAATGACTAAGATCGTGTGGCAGAGGTGGTTGATATCTTGCAAATTTGGTTGACCGAGGATCTTGGAATGTGGACAGACTTTTTCGGAGATTAAAGATTTAAATTGGGGATGTTTTGACTCTTCCTTTATCTATTAATAGGGTGTAATCCTAGGATGGAAATTGCTTATCTTATTCTCTGAAAAACTTCTTGTTTTCAAATTCCTTACTCTGGCGGGTTGACAAGTCATTCTTTTTGTTCGGTGGAGGAAAGAGAGGGAGAGGATGGAGAAAATGGGAATGTAGTTGTGCTCTAGCTTTTTGGGAGTCTGGTTGGCGCAAAACAACAGTCTTTGTGAGAGCTTGTCACCGAACATCAGTTCTCGCAACAAGATTCTGCTACCAGGAAGGATGGGTAGGGCTTCCACTTTGACTTGGTTTGTTCATCTGATCTCTGATCGAATCAATCCAGCTCTCATCTCAAGGTTCAGTGTCTTTCTTTCTTGGTGGCATGATGAGGTAGGAGTGGAGGTTGTCCCAGACAGTGACGAGGGTGGATCGGATTCTATTGACATCTTCATGTCTTGTAGTTTTTACTCTGGTCGAGGGTTGCTGTTTCACACTTGGAGAATCTCTTCTCGTGGCGAGCAACATGAGGGAAGTATAGAGGCTGTTCCTCGGGTTGTCGTCTATGAAGCACTCCGTCTTCTGAAGCTCTAACCTCTTCTTCAGAATAAAGGTCGGTGGTATGATATCATCACTGGCTTATATCTCTTATTAGAGTCCGTCTGGCTTCCTAAGAGGCATGTTCCAGGCGAAGATGAGAAGATTCTTCATTCGAAGGATCTTACTTTTTTGAAGGAACTTTTCAGAGCTTCCTCCCAGACCCTTGGATGGTGGCATGAATGATAAGGTCATGCCTCCGTGAAGTGTTCTTCGATAAGCAGGTCTTTTTTTACTTCAGCATCAGGGACCTATTTGGTAGGGCAAGATGGATAGGAGCTAGATCATCTATATATTTTTTTTCAAAAGTTTATACATAGAAATGTAACATAATCTCGTATAATTTACGTCAGATGTAATCAAGTAAATTTAAAGTAATGTAATTGGAATAGAAAGATTTGGAATAAATGTTTGTATTTGGAATTGACGTGCCTCCTCAGAGTGTGATAATTATGAATATTATTTATATTTTGTACCACTTTTATACTCTTTTGTTATATATTTAATACTACATGGGTATATTTTCTTATGTTTGTGCAGAAATTAAGTTAAGAGCACAAATTAGAGAAAAAAGATGGAAAAGCAATGAAAATAAGAGTTACAGTAAGAAATTCACTAGTATAGAGACCCAAGGATGAAATCGGAGAGTCCTATAGACATTACACATCATATAGAAGATTTTACCAAAGTTTGAGGGTCAAAAATTAAAGTCAAACAGCAAATTTGCCATTGACTGGTCAACAGAGGCAGAACAAAATCAAAATTAGATTCAGATTGGACACCTTTTAGTATTTTTGATTATAACTTTCGCTAAAAAAATCCAAATCTGATGATTCGAGATGCTCTAGAAAGATGACTGAAAGGAATACAACTTTTATGCTGACAACTTTTTCAGTTTGATCATTGATGTGTCATATTTAGTAATCAAAGCCAGCTATCTGCAGTTCATAAGAATTGATTTTCCACATCAAATTGAAGTTGGATTAGAAATCCTAATGTATGTCTTATTGTAATTTGCTTTGAGGTCTATATAAAGACCTGCAATCTCTTGTAATTCAATAATCAAATCATAGAAACAAACTTTGTTTAGGTATTTAGGTTTTACTTCGTGGAGAATTCTTAAATAAAATTTTGACTTTTTGGAGAATTCTTGTGCTCAACGTGAAGAAGAATGGCGAGGAGGCATAATCTAGGGTTTTTGAAATTGGTGTTTTCTAATCTCTTTCTCTTTCTGTTTTATTGTTTGATGAATTCATATTATTTAACATGTTTTATATCTCTTCTAATATGAACTAATTCTCCATAGCTAGGGAGTTGATGTAGGTTAAATATTATGATGATACAATCTTGTTGCTTTGTGCCAATTTACTAGATCTATTCTTCAAGTTATATCTTTTGCTTATTAAGTTTTTATTCTCAAGTTTATTATTAGTAATTGGTAGCCAACAGTTATATGGTTGACTAGGTTTGAGACTGATAGGAGATAACCTAGTGTAGCATCATAGGAATAGAAACCACTTCCTATATGCTGAGACCGATAGGAGAAGCATATGTTGTGCAATATTAAAATAAGAATCACAGATTTTAATGCTGCTTTGGCTGGTATATTCACTAGATTGGTAAATTGTGAGTTCTACTTTAAAGTTAGATCTAATATTGCTCGATAGAGATTATTAATTAAATTAAGGTTTTTTAATTGTTAACATGAGTAGTAGAACTACATGAGCACAAGCTCAATTTTATATCTGATTATATTTACCAAAATTAATTATCCTAGCACTTATCTCATCCAAAAGCTAACTCTTTTATTTTAGTCTTTTTTCTTAGTTTACATCTATATTTCATCTTAATTGCTTCTTCAAATAAAATTAAGAAAAATCAGTATGGTTTTCACTAGACATCAATCCCTGTGTGTTTGACACACTACATCACCACTTTATTACTTGTTAGCAATTGGGGCACTTGTCAATTCACACATCAAGTTTTTGCGCCCTTGCCGGAGATGTTTGTTTCCTATTGATATCAACAATATTTTTATACTAGTTTTATTTTGAATTTAGACTGCAAATCTAATATTTGGACTTTTATTTTGCAGGTTGCAAAAGGTAGAATGATAGAAGAGGACAGATCACGGCGAATATGCTGTGATGACGGCGAATACGCTATCCCTCTGTTGAATCTAGGAGTGATCTTTTAGGAGTTAATTTTTGTTGATGTATGTGACAATCTAAGAGCTCTGAGCTACTACCATCTGATCCTGAGATCGAGAGAACCTACAGACACTTGTTTAAAGAGAAGAAAGATCGAGTGGTAATGGTGAGCAACAAAAAGAAGAAGTCTTTACGAAACTGTGCTATTCCCTTCCTGATGGGAGCAACATCATGCATCAAGAAGACGACAACCCAAGTGGACAACTTTGAATTGAAGATAAGATTGATTCGGAAGGTGCAAAATGACTGTCCATTAGGATGTCTTCCCAACAATGATCTGTATGAGCATATTACAAATTTTTAGAGATTTGTGATACATAAAAGTACAACAGTGTGCCAGTGGAGAAGGTGAGATTGATGATTTTTCCTTTCTCACTCAGAGATAAAGTAAGAAAATCTTTACCAACAGAATCAATTGCTATGTGAGAGGAGATGGCGAACAAATTTTCACCTGCAAAATCGGTAAAATTTCGAGGTGATATCACAACCTTTACCCAATATTGAATCTATTTATGATGCTTGAGAAAGGTACAAGGGCTTAATTAGGAAAGATTCAAATCATAGACTCCCCAGTTGGGTGGAGATCCATTTCTTCTACAACGGGTTGCAACTGAATATAAGGATGATGATTGATGTGATGGCCGGTAGAGCACTTTTGGGAAAAGAAAAAGATGAAGCCTATAAGCTATTGAAGGAAATGTCGTCGAATGATTATTAATGGCAAACTGAAAGGAGACGCCGAAGAAGGTTGCGAGCATGCATGGAACCAATAATATCACAACAAGTCACGTCCAACTCGCATCATTGATAAAGCAAGTGGGGGCCCTCAATTAATAACAACAAACACCGGAGAAGAAAATGAGCTTAGAGATCATAATGGAGCAATTTGATACAAATACAAAAACTTTCATGGCACAAACAAGATCTTTCATGGCTTACACTGAGATGAAGATAGAGAATCAAAAAGCCCTCATCAAAAATCAAGCGGCATCCATACACAATTTGAAAGTTCAGGTGGGCAAATTGTCAACCTACTCTTTTCAAGAACAAAAGGATCGTTAAAGAACAATACCAAGAAAAATCTAAAGGTGCAAGTACATGTGATCACATTGAGGAGTAGGAAGGAATTGGAGCAGATACAAAATTCTTCTGATGACCTAGTAAATCAAATAGACCTATTATGATAAGAAGAAGAGAGCCAAAGAAACATCAGCCCCAGAAGTGAAAAACAGACGTCTGATCTGCCATCCCCCTGTTGAATCAGGGCCAGATCCAGTTCCTGAAGTGAAGCCCCTAGTGAAGCCATACGTTCCTTCAGTGTCATTTCCTCAGAGACTCAAATAAAATAAGATAGATAAAGATTTCTCTAACTTTCTAAATATTTTCAAAATTTTGCATATTAATATTCTATTAATAAATGCTCTAGAAAAGAATCCAAAGTATACAAAGTTCATGAAGGAGATCCTAGCTAAGAAGAGGAAGCTAAAGGATTATGAAATGATCAAGCTCAATGTGGAGTGCATTGCTATCTTGCACAATAAACTACCTCCTAAAGTTGAAGATTCAGAGAGTTTTCTCTATACCTTGTATTATTGAAAACTTTAAATTTGATAATATTTTATGTGATCTTGGTGCAAGTATAAATTTAATGTCTCTCTATGTTTTCAAGTCATTAGGTTTGGGGGAACTGAAGCCGTCCACTGTCTCACTCTAATTAGCAGATAGATCGATAAAGTATCCACTTGTTGTTGTTGAAGATGCTTGTAAAGTTGACAAGTTCTATTTCTCTGCCAATTTCATAGTGTTAGACATGGAGGAAGACTAAAACACGCATCTCATTTTTGGTCGACCTTTTCTAGCCATGGGAAGAACTTAAATTGTTGTGGGAAAAGAAGAACTCATCTTCGGGTGCAAGATGAACATGTTACTTTTAAAGTTTTTAAAGCCACGCCACAACCGTTGAATATCGAGAAGTGTTTTCAAATAGACACATAGAAAAAGCAAGTTAAAGCACCAAAAGAGGAGCCGAAAAAGAAGCCAAGGAAAGTGCCCAAGTCTAAAAAAAATTCGAGAGTACAAAAGTTGGAAAGCAAAGTTTTTTACTTGAAAGCTACACCACCAAAGCAAATATGGAAGAAAGTCTAAAGACTGTAAGGAATAACTTGAGGTAAACACCATCTATACATGAGCCTCCTTGAAGATCAGAGAAAGTCTAACTAATGACTATAACATAAAGCGCTTCTTGAGAGATAATCCAAGTTTTCTAACCTAGTCCTTATGAGATTTAGTTTTGTTTTTATTATTCTCCAGCCTATACTGACTATTGTTTTTGATGCAGATATATATATATAACCAAGATCAATTACAAAAGCCATAGCCAAAATCTAAAAACCAGTGAGAAGAAAATAACGGTGCTTTCACTGTCTATACGACTGATCCGCCATCCAATAAAAACCAATTGACTTCAGAGTTTGCGAACGTGAGCATTCAAATTTTTAATTTTTTGAAAATATTTGGTTTTAATTATTTAAATTGACATGGAAAATCAAGGATTTTTGAATATAAAAGGAGCTTTCTTGATTTTGGGTAGATTTCAAAAAGTTGTGGTTCTAAGTTTAAAAAAAAGTTATAGTTCTAAGGACATGCTTCAGTTTAGGTATCGGGGAGAGGTTTAGTATTTTCTTAGGATTTTTTCTTTATTCTTATTTTGTTTTTATGTGTGATTTTTTATTTCTTTTTAAGATTTTTTTTCTTTTCTTTCTTTTTACCAACTGAAAATTTTGAAAAAAAATAAAAAAATGTTTCAATAAGATTATATAGTTTTCTGGATTAGTGACCATATAGTTTGAAATAGATAGAGATATCAATTTGATACATTTCTTAATTCTTTGAGATTAGATGAAAAATCTGAAAATTGAATGCCATCTGGAATTTGTCTGCGCGATTATGAATCTTATCCGCACTTACACATTGTTTTAAGCTTGGGATGTGTAAATTACTAGTACTTAAAAAAATCGATATATATATATATATATATATATATATATATATAATATATATATATATATATATATATATATATATATATATAGAGAGAGAGAGAGAGAGAGAGAGAAAGAGAGTATAACGAACATAAATTATTGATTAGCTAGATACTTTGGCCTCACGAAGCTTTGGTATTTACGCGAAAGATAATTAGGTAAGTTAAAAAAAAGAATTATATGTATTAATAAGTCTAATAATCAATTAGTTAGGTACCTTGGCCTTAAGAAGTCTTGATATTTACAAGAAAAAGAGTTAGATAGGTTATATTTATATAAAAAAGGAGAAGTGCTTAAAAGGCAACGAAGTGATAATAATTCGAAACTTTTATATTGTGAAAAAAAAGTTAAGTATCAAAAGTTTGAATCAAAGTCTCAAGTAAAGAGTTATCACACATTTACAAAGATGCATATGATCATAAATCTTAGGAAAGATGGTGGGATATATTAGAATTTGAAGTCTTTAGAAAAAGATGAGGGAATTTTTTGATAGGAGATTGAACTTGAAAAAGATTACTTGTGGAAACTATTAATCTTATTGACTAGTGATTCTTATTGGCAAAAACTATTTTTCTTTTTCTTTCTTCTTATTTTTCTCTTCTTTTATTTTTCAGTTTTCATTATTTTTTCTTTATCCTTATTTCTATGTCTTTTTATTTTCTTTCTTGAACTTTCTTTTTCAATGAATCATTTTCATTTAATATAAAATCAAGTTGAATTTTTAAAGAATTTTTTATTTTTAAATAACATCTTTTTCTTCTAAAACAAAATCTAATTTTGAAGACAAAGAATCATTTTCTTTTGAAATCACTTCTTTCTCTTTTAAAACTCAATCAAGCTTTGAAGATAAAACGTCATTTTCGTTCTTCAGTTTCAAACTCTTATTTTTCAACAATTTATATTTTCAAGCAAATCCTTAAAAAATATGGCAAGCTTATCATTCAATATGTTAGCATCATTATTTGACACACTTGCATAATCATCAAGATCAGATTCTGAGTTCACCTCAAGGGAATCATTCCCTAGACCATGAAGTATGCTTGGTCGAAATTAACTTCACTTAACATCTCTCCGTATAATTTGGACTTTATTCATCAAGAGATATCAACATGTTCCACACTACAAGAGTGAAATCACAATGAGAAACCCTAAAAATATAATCATTGTTAAGGGTTTGTTTTAGTGTAATCATGGTTGTGCAATAGCTCAAAATATTTGTCATTTTCAATATATTATTTTTTTGTTGTGGCTAGATAAATATGTATTCTAAAGTGTTTAAGATATGAACTCATTTTAATTTTTCAAATGTCGATGTTAGAAACCTCAAATATAGGTGGAGCAAGATAATCCATAAGTGTGTGTAAAACGAATATAGTGATTAGCAATTAAGGATCACTCCTTGGTAGTTAAACCGAATATCATGAGTACTACCTCTGATACTAATTAAAAGTTCATCTAGAGAGTGAATAAGTAAAGTGCTAATCAATATGCGAAATTTAAAACTTTTGCACTAATAAAATAAAACACACAAATAAAATAAAGAAGTGAAGCTGAATTCCTGGTGAGGGGCTATAAAACTTCCTCTAGATTATGGGTTGAGTTGCTTTAATAACCTTCTTGATTCAATACAGGTGTAAGCACAATATCAAACATGTATATAGATGAGCAATAATAATAATGCAATATATAAACAAGTGTTAGAGTTGACTTGACAGATAGGCAAATGCAAACACGAGGACATGTTTCGAGGATCTGGTCAGTTACTCTACGTCCCCGCCTTCTCTGCGTGAAGGATTTTCACTATCTCCACTAAGCAACTGATTGCAAATGAAAGCAATGAGAATTACCGTCTAGGTTTGGACAATGGGTTGTGTCCACGAGGAGGAATGCGATAGAAGCTTTCGATGAATTATTAAATAACAAAGAATAGTGTTGGTATTTTTCTTTTTTTATATTGAAAAAGAGAATGGAGAATAAGGAAATGATTAAAAGAAAAATTGAAAACTTAGAGAAGGCTTTGGAAAAGGTGATCTTTAAAAAGTGTTGAAGATTGTTTTGTTGTTTTTAATATAGAAAAAAGATCTGAGCTCACTATCTTACTACTCAATAAGGTGCTCTTCTCTTAAAATTTTTAGTGCCTCAACTTGATCATAGGCAAAAACTTAAGCTTTAGTTTTGAAAGTCTTAAGCATAGCAAATAAGATTGTTTGAAAAAGTTTAACTCTTTTTCTTAAGGAATCCTCTTGAACTGAATGTTAAACCATCAAGTTTTCTTTCAAGTATGAAATAAAAACAAGTTCAAGTGATATTTAAAAGAAATAAAAATTTAAAATCCAAACCCATCCTCATGTGCCTTCAAGAACACTTCAAAGAAGAAACTTAGTTTAAGGCATACATATGATTCTGTTGGGTTCTTTACATTAAAACCATTCAAAACAAGAGGAATTCGAAGAGAGGGACGATAGTGAGCTTAGAAAACAAGTTTAGCTACTCATAAATAATTAAAACAAGACAACACGTGAGTTGGAGAAGAAGAGAAGCTTTGTAGCTTTATTGATGTCATTTCAACTTCAGATTACATCACCCTTTTCCTCTCTCTCACTTGTATCTGGACTGAATTACAAATAAAGAAACAGAGATACAACTTCTCAAGCTATCTAACAAAGAATCTAAACCCTAAAAATTAAAAGAAAAACTTAAACTAATTTTTGGTCCCCTTTTCTCTAAAAAAATGCAGTATTTATAGGGAAAAACCAAACGGGGGAGGGCGTACGAAGATAGGGAAAAACAAAAAGAAAAACTTAAACTAATTTTTGGTCCCCTTTTCTCTAAAAAAATGCAGTATTTATAGGGAAAAACCAAACGGGGGAGGGAAAAACCAAACGCTCCCCCAACAACTCTAACCAAGCTGCAGAAACGCGGCTTGGTTAGAGTTGTTAGGGGAGCAAATGCTCCCCCAACAACTCTAACCAAGCTGCAGAAACGCGGCTTTGGCCGTGTTTCTGCGGCCACGGTGTGGCCAGGTGGCCACACCTGATTGGTGGTAATCCCTCGTTTGGTGATACACCTTTATCTCCTGCTGGTTTTCCCATTTCAGCTCCTGAATTTGACGAAACTGTCTTTAATCTTTGGCTTTAACTGATTGATTTGGGAAGATTTGTTTTAACTTATTTTTAACTTCTCTGATTTGCCTTGATCTGCCCTGATTTTCTGATTTTGAATTAATTCTGAATTAAATTAGAATTTTGATGGGCTTTTGGGCTCATTTCTCTTCCCTTTCTTTTAGCAATAGGCCTGCAATTTTATAAAGAAAAATAAGACTTATTAATAGGATTTATTAGATAATAAACATGGTAATGTGACAATATATATGTGACCGATCACACCCCCACACTTATCTTTTGCTCGCCCTCGAGCAAAACATCAAAACTAATCCTAATCAATTATTAGACCACTTTTGCAGGTCACTCGATTGCACTGAGTATGTGTAACAAGCCGTTAAACCTTTAAGTTATCCCTAGAGGACGAGTTTGTCTCATGAGGGTTTTCAATGGATTGCACCCACAAAATCCATAAAGGAAGAGAAAAAATGTTAGTATTTTTGAAAAGCATTTTGAAAAGATAGAAAATATTTGAGGTATTGTTGTAAGAGCTCAAGTAATCTATAAGTTATAGGAAAATCGTACTTTTCATTCTTAAACTTAGTCTCTATTTAAAAATATGTCATCAATCAAAGTAAGAAGTCAAATTGTATTTCTTATCTAGTCTATTATTTTACCCTAAGTCATATGCACCTTCGTGACCGTGAAGTTTGACTAAGGGTTCTTTCACATGAACTCTTATGCCTTATTTATTCTTATTTTGGTGGTATTTATTCCTCCATTCCATTAGGCTTTCTAATCTGTCCATGTAACGAGCCTTTAGTCGGTGACACCCAAACCGGGCAGTCTCAGAGCACCAGGTGAGAAAACACCCCTAAGGACTTAAACACTCGAGCAAACAAGGCCACGAAACCAAGGGTTTTTATTTATAAAATGTGCCCCTTTTAGGTGTGAATACTTATGCTTCATGAGACACAAATACCCAGCTTAATCAGAGGATTTATACACACACACACACACACACACACACACACACAGATATATACATATATATACACACACACACATATACATATACATATACATATATGTATATGTATATGTATATGCATAAACATATACATATATATATATGTATACACATATACAAATACATATATGTATATGTGTATATATGTATGTGTATATGTATATACGTATATATGTGTATATGTATATACATATATATGTATATGTATATACATATATAAATATACATATATAAATATATATATATATATGTATGTATATGTATATATATATATATTTCAAACTTATCTAATCATCTTTTGCATAAATACCAAGGCTTGCTTAGGCCAAAGCACCTAGCTAATCAATAATTAGATTTATTTATTTTTCATATATATATGTTTTTTTAATGCATAAGAATCTTTGTTTTTGAACCCGACGTATGTAAGTGTATAAAATGTGCATATCTTTTCAAGGTAAAGATCAAGACTAAATTACATTCACCAATTTTCTTCCTAGCTGTGAAAATTAAACAAGTCATCTTATTTTGATCAAGTATAAGAAATCCTAATTATGATTTTCTTATTCCTTAAAATTAACTTAATTTCTTATAAAAAATATATCAAAATATTGTTCTTTTCTTTCAAAAAGTTTCTTTTATATATATTTTCTCTCTTTTTTAGTTATATTAGTCATGTTAGCCCTCCCCCACACTTATCTCATGCGTTGTCCCTAACGTATGAAAGAAATGTATAGATGCATGAAATGGAATGCAAAAGAGAAAAGTTACCGATACACTGGGTCGAAAAGACCCATAGCCGTTTCATTTACCAGCACCGATTCCAACAAAGGTTTAAGGCGTTGACCATTTACCTTAAAGTCATTTTCATTCTTGGTGTCACTGATCTCTACAACACTGTGTGGAAACACGATTTTTACAACGAATGGCCCAGTCCATCTTGATTTTAATTTTGCTGGAAAAAGAAGAAGCCTAGAATTATAGAGTAGGACCTTTTGTCTAGGGAAAATGTTTTTCTTGATGTGTTTATCATGAAAAATCTTAACTCTATTTTAGTGATCTTAGCATTTTCATAGGCCTCATTTCGCAACTCCTCTAATTTGGAAATTTGTAATTTCTGAAGGTCACTGGCCTTAGTCAAGTCGAAATTTAGCTGCTTGATTGCCCATAAGGCCCAATGATTAGTCTCTAAAATAGCATAGTTTATATCACATCTTCACATTTATTTCATATTAAATTCTGCTAATAATACCTCTCTTACATGTTTCTAGGTCCATGGTGTGCAATGAAGAAGACCCTAAATCACCATTTAATAGGTGATTAAAGGCCTATAATATAATCATTGATCTTGGAGAGCTGTTTTGTCAAAACCAGGGGCTGAAAATCAGAAACCGGGTGCTGACACGACAGGGGACAGACGGGACAGCGCGCGGCTCTAGAAGAGCCGTGGAAACGCGACTTTGGCCTTGTTTTCGCGGCAGTACGGGCGCGCCCGCGCCCGTACTTTGGACCAAGGTTTTCCCCTGGCCCCCTTTCCCCTGGTGCCTATAAATATCCCATGGGGTTCTTGAGTTGGAGATATACAGAGTTTAGGATAGTTTTCATCTCCATTTTGTAGTTTAGGATAGTTTAGGTTAGTGTTCTTCTTCTTCCTCCTTTGTATTTTTTATTTCTTGTAGATCTTGTAATAAGAGAGAGAGTGGTATATGGTGAGGAAAGCAAGAGTGCTTGTAATAGAAGGTGACAATCTATGAAAGGTGCTCTCTTAACTTATCTTTATTTTCTTCTCTAACTTCTTTTGCATGTTTAGCTAATTTTCTCTCATGGCAATTAACTACTAACCACTAACTTGTTAACTTCTTATTTGATAATCCACATGAATCTAATAGCCTCTACTTGGCCTTGCTCTTGCAAGAGCCATTGATGGATCATGATGATGGATCTAGCACTCTAATATCTAAATCTCTAACAAGCTAACATTACTTTATTTCATGCTTGCTCTTTTTGGTTTTGATGATTTAAGTGTAGCTTGCACTTGTTGGTTGAATTTAAATGTGAAAGTTAACATATGAGCCATGCTTTGTAAAGCTCTTGAATCAAGGACTAGTGATGGCCAATAATACATGTGAGGCAACTATCACTAAGAGGTTAGCATGTTAGTGGAGTCATTAGTAGTTAGTAGCCATTGGTTTTCTTTCTTTTTCACTTTGTTTTAGAAATATTCTAAAATCTACAAATATATTTTTTTCTATGTTTTTCACTTCTTTGTGTTTCACCGTACTTATCTTTTCACTCTTCGTTTTCTTTTCTTTTCATTCTTTTAAACTTTGAAGAACTTTTAACACACACGTGAATCAACTGGTAAAGCTGTAAATCACCTAGAGGGGGTGAATAGGTGATGGCTAATCTAATGGTCACTTAATGCCAAATAATGCAGAAGTGTAAACTATTATGACCTAAACAAAACTCTTACACTAAACACGACGTATAACACAAGAGTGTTGCCGAATTCCCCGTGAAGGGCTCTGGACAAACTCCTCTAGATTCCCCTTGATAAGGGTTGAGGTGCCGCGTTGGCTCTCTTGGTTAAATACAAGTGTTAGCAAACAATCCCCAAGCAAGTATATCAATATGAGCACAAATGTATATCATGCATATAAAGATAAACACAGTAGAAGCATGCAAGATATAAACAATAGACAAAGAGAGAGAGAGTGAGCAATCACAAACACAAGGGATTTGTTTCGAGGTTCGAGCACACTTGCACTACATCCCCGCCTTCGACACACGAAGGATTTCCACTATAATCGATCCCACCGGATCACTCGGTGCCGCAACACCTACAAGCTCTCGGACTCTCTAGCCCGTACACACGCAAGCCCACCGGCTCGCCGAGGTCGTACCTCAAACAAGAGTTCGCACCCGAACCCGAAACAACCGAGTCCACTCTAGGACCCGAAACAATGCGAACACAACCGTCCGCCTTCTCAAAGAATAAAGTAGAACTTTGGTGATCACAACTCTTGATCACCTAAAATCCTCTCACAACAAAACCCTATAGGTAGATATAGCAATGGATAGCTCAAGTGGGTGTGTGAGAAAACAAGGATGGAAATTGTGGAGGAAAACTCAAGAAATCTCTTTTAACACTCTTGATAAAAACTCCCCTTTTGATTGGAAGTATTAGTTCTCAATTTGTGGAGAAAACTCTTTTAAACAAGTGGGAAAAATTGGCTCAAAGTCCACTAAAAATCTTGTAGAAAAACAATGCCCAAACCCCCAAATTTATAGGCTAAGAAAAACTAGCCGTTGGGGTCTGTCAGGCCTAAAGGTCGACCGTCCGGTCGGCCGGCCAACGGTCATATTTCAGACCGTTTGAGCCATCGGTCGACCGGGCGGTCGACCGAGCCAGGATACAGAGAGCAATCTCTCTGTCCGGTCGGCCGCCCGGCCGTCCGGGGCCTTTCCAGAGAGCAGAGCTCTCTGGACGGTCGACCGGGTCGGTCGGCCGGCCATCCTGTAGAACTGGCGTGCACGTCTGTGCACGTCGGTCGACCGGGTCGTTCGACCGGATATAGCCAGGACAGACTGAAATAGGGATTTGAAACTTAGTCTTTTTGGCTAAAATAAAATCCCATAAAATCACAAAAATCTACAAAAATAGTTTTACCAATATACTTTGATAAACAAACATGCTTGCACAAAATCAAGGCATGTTATAAAAGATTTGGACTATTTTTGTAAGTTAGAAATATTGGTTCAAATGACAACATGTATTTTTCTAAAACTTGTTTTCCAAACTTCTTCATGATACAAAAACAAGATATTTTGAATTAAAGCATAGTGTGTATGGATATGATCCACTACACAAATAAGATATCTATGTTTTTGACATTAAGCTCTAAATATGATTTGGTTAAAACATAATACTTGAATACCAAAAACCAAAATGATATTTTGTCAAAGAGAAAAAATCTTTTCTAAAACAAACTAAATCAAGAGTGTGTGTGTATATATGTACTTGAGCAATCCACCAACTACTCTATCCTTTACATTTTATCTAAAAATAAAATCTTCTAAAACAAACCTAGACACAAGTCTTCATCTTCTTGAAGTCTTCACTTGAAGCCTTCTCATCTTCTTGACTTGGTCCAAACACGATCCAATGGCTCTTGGATCAAACCGTGCTAGCTCCAAAACTTGACTTCAAATCCTTTGTTGAAGCTAAGCACCTACTAAGATCTTGATCATAAATCTGTCACTAATTAAACACAAGATCATTAGTACTATAACTATATGAGTTGATCATCATCAAAACTAGAGTGATGGGCCTTCGGGCCAACAATCTCCCCCTTTTTGATGATGACAAAACTCAAGAAGTTATATATGCATGGATTAAAGTAAAGCTCCAAAGAAGCTCCCCCTTAACTCATACATAACAAATAAATAATAAATATGCAATGTATGCTCATAAACATGTATGCAAATTTAGGAGATAAACATGCTAAAAAAAACACATCAAATTCTTTTCTCCTATTTGCAAAACAAAACATATATGCATAAACAATCCTTTTACACAAAACATGCATATAAATCCAAAATCTTTCTCCCCCCTTTGTCAATCATCAACAAAGGGGTAAAAACACAATGAACAAAATCTTTCTCCCCCTTTTTGTCCGAAACAAGAAACCAATGAAGGGGTAAACATCAATCAATAAGGATTATATACGATATACATTCATGAAGAGGAAGACGTTTGTTGGCCTAAAGGCCTATCACCCTAGTTTTGATGATGATCAACTCATGAAGTTATGTTTACTAATGATCTTGTGTTAATTAGTGACAGATTCATTATCAAGATCTTAATAGGTGCATAGCTCAACAAAGGATAAAATGTCAAGATTTGGAGCTAGCACGGTGTGATCCAAGGAGCTTTTGGATCAAGCTTGGACCAAGTCAAGAAGATGAGAAGCCTTCAAGTGAAGACTTCAAGAAGATGAAGACTTGTGTCTAGGTATAAGATTTTATTTTTATTTAAATAAAATGTAAATGATAGATAGTTGTGGATTGCTCAAGTAGATATCACACACACACTCTTGAATTTGTTGTCTTTTCATAAAAGAATTTTCAGATTTAGAAAAGACTTTCATTTTGGAAAAACATAGTTTTTGGTTCTTGGTATTCAAAGTTATATCTTTTAACCAAAACCAAGTTTAGAGCTTTATGACAAAAACATAGATATTTCATTATGATTGTGTGGTGGATCATATCCATACACAATATGTTTTAAAAGTATATCTTGTTTTTGTATTTGATGAAGATTTGAAAAAACATGTTTTGGAAAAATATTGTTTTGGAAAAACAGTTTTTATCATGGGCCAAATACTTCCAAGTTACAAAAATAGTCCAATCTTTTATAACATGCCTTGATTTTATGCAAGCATGTTTGTATATCAAAGTATATTGGTTAAACTATTTTTGTAGATTTTTATGTATTTTATGGGATTTTATTCAAGCCAAAATGACTAACTTTTTAATCCCAGAAAACTGTTTCAGGCTTCGTATAAGTCGACTAGTGACCTTTAATAGTCGACTAATACAGGAGTCGGCCGACCGGACCGGTCGACCGACGTGCACAAACGTGCACGCCTTTGTGTACTGGTGGACGGTCGACCGTGCCGGTCGACCGCTCCAGAGAGCAGTGCTCTCTGGAAAGTTCGGCCGACCGCACCGGTCGACCGTGGCTCCAACGGTCAGAAATCCGACCGTTGGCGGTCGACCGCGCCGGTCGACCGGCAGCTCTGACAGATCCCAACGGCTATATTTTTCTGGCCTATAAATTGGGGGGTCTTGTCATTGTTTTGCTACAAGATTTTGGAGTCTCTTAGAGCCAGTTTTTACCAGACTTTTAAAAGAGTTTTCTCCACAAAATAGAGAGCAAATATTTCCTATCTAAAGGGAAGTTTTATCAAGAGTGTTAAAAGAAAGTCTTTGAGTTTTCCTCCACCTTTCACATCCTTGCTTTTCTCACACCACACTTGAGCCATCCATTGATTATTCATCCTATAGGTGTGTTGTAGTGAGAGTGCTTTAGGTGATCAAAGTGTTGTGATCACCAAAGATCTTTTCTTTGTTCTTTGAGGAGACGGGCAAGTGTGCTCGTGATTGTTTGGGTCCTAGTGAGGACTCGGTTGTTTCGGGTTCGGATGCGAACTCTTTGTTTGAGGTGCGGCCTCGGCGAGCCGGTGGGATTGCGGTGTGTACGGGACTAGAGAGTCCGAGGGCTTGTAGGTGTTGCGGCACCGAGGAGAGATCCATTGGGATCTTGCATAGTGGAAATCCTTCGTGTGTCGAAGGCGGGATGTAGAGCAAGTGTGCTCGAACCTCGAAACATACCCTTGTGTTTGCGATTGCTATTCTCTCTCTCTCTCTCTCTCTCTCTTTGTCTCTAGTTATATCTTGCATGTTATTTATTGTGTTCATCTTCATATGCATGATATATTCCTTGTGCTCATATTGATATACTTGCGTGGGATTGTTGACTAACACTTGTATTCAACCAAGAGAGCCAATGCGGCACCTCAACCAATTCAAGGGGAATCTAGAGGAGTTTGTCCAGAGCCCTTCACGGGGAATTCGGCAACACTCTTGGTTATACGTGGTGTTTAGTGTAAAAAATTTAATTAGGTCATAATTGTTTTAGCTTCCGCATCATTTGCATCATTTGGCATTAAGTGACCATTAGATTAGCCATCACCTATTCACCCCCCCTCTAGGTGATTTACAATTGGTATCAGAGCTTGGTACTCTGATTTTGGTCTAACAACCTAGAGTAAAAGATCCTCATTTTTAGGCTAATCATAATATTTTTGTACACACACCATGGACTTCATGTCACCACCCATGTTGACATTGTTAACATCCATATATGGAAGGTGAAGATGTCTTTGTACCTCAAAGCCTTAGGTTATCATGTTTATCTTGCCACTACCAATAATGCATATTGTTTAGATGGTAAGAATTTTGAGGCTAACTCAAAAGCCCTTAATGCTTTATAGTCTACCCTAGATGATGTTTATTTATCTAGATTTTCTAACTTTGATTCAGCTTTTGTAGTGTGGAATACCCTCATCTCCCTCAGTGAAAATGAACAATACTATGCGGGGAGCGATTCGGACGTTGGAAGCAACACCTCCAACGTGTGCTACATGGTCCAAGGGGATAACCCCCTTGAGGTAAACTCCGAATCCGATAATGAGGACATGTCATATGATGAGCTCACTTCATTTTGCCAAACAATTCTTGAAAAATATGACATGCTTAAGAAAGAAAATAAAAATTTGAAAAAGAATATTGCTTGCATGCATGTAGAACAAGACTCTTTTAAATCTAACATTGCACGTTTAGAAAAAGACAACAATAATTTGAAAAAGAATTTTGATGCCATGCTTAATGAAAAAGATTCATTAGAAAATAAAATGACATGCTTAGAAAAAGAAAATAAAATTTGAAAAATGAGAATGTTTCCTTGCTTACAAAATTGAATGATTTATGTGAAGGAAACACTATTTGAAAAAGAAAGTTGATTTGGTGGAAAAACAAAAAGAAGTTATTTTCAAGAAAATAATTCTTTGAAAAGAAAAATTTGTGAAAAAGAAAAAGATTTTGTTTCACAAAAGAAAAAGAAAAATGATCATATATCTCATCATGCTTTACATGCCACAACTAATGAGATTAAGAATTTGAAAAATAAAATGGATGGTTTGAGTTCAACTTTGAACTCTTGTGCTTTTAATCATTCTAGGTTGGAGTCAATGTTTTCAAAGAAACAAACTCCACATGTTCATGCACATCATACCCATCATGCATATGCTTATGTTGCACAACATGATCACACTCCTACACATAAGCATACTAAGGTGTACGTATGTACACATTGTGGCCGCAAAGGCCATTTAGCAAAATATTGTTATGATAGACTAGATCATTTTAATTTTGCTAATTATAAAAGATTTTGGGTTCCTTATAACAAAGCTAACCCCCGTGGACCCTACAAGAAAATATGGGTACCAAAATCCCCACCATTTGCTTGTGATGTAGGTGAGGGCTCTCACAAAACGTGAGAGAATTGGTGCCTTGGTAGTGGATGCAAATGGACTTGATGGACACACATTTGGAGCACCACTATCAAGGAGGTTTTGGAGGGACAACCACCATGTTAGGAGCTTTGGAGTTGGTAACAATTTCTAAACTCCTACTTTTTATGTACATGCCTTTTACATATATCATGTTCATAGCATGTTCATGTTTTGTGTTTTTATGTGCTTCATGTGGTAATAACATGCTTAGATGTAGTTTTTATCAAAACTTACATTTATACATATATGAATAGTGAACTACAATTGACTCATATATATTTGAACTTTATGCTCATTTGTATCCACTATATGCATATGTATAGACTAGTTTGATGATTCTCTTTTATACATGTTTTACCTACTTTATGCTTTACTTCATGTATATGTATTTTTAATTCAAATCTAATAAATATACATGTATACCCGTGAGTCTCTTTCCTTAATGCAAACATCATTAATAGACTCTTTTAGATTTGGGATATGTATGTGTATTGTTAGGATTGGATTAATCATATATATACCAAGAAGATTAGTGTTTTGATTAAAAATGATTTTTCGTGTTTTTGTTAAAAATGTGACTTATGAGCTTCATTGACTATTTTCATAAAAATGCTATTTACATGATCGTTTAACACTCACACTTTTGTTAAATCATTTTTGAGCTTTATAGACCATGAGTGCTTAAATTTTTATGTATCTAGTTATGTTTATGAAAAACATAAGATTTGATATATTTGAAGGATCTTTAACTAGTTTTCCAAAAACAATTTATACTAGTTACTTATTCTTCAAATAATTTTTTGAGATTGACACATGATTCTATTTTTCTCAAAATTTGATGCTTCATGATTTGAATATTAGTTTATATGTTAGTTTTTGTCAACACTAGGATTTATACTTGTACATGTCGTGGGCCACAAATAAATCTATTTATATTTGTGCTTGAACGCTTATTTGAACCCATGAAATGTGCTTGTATTGCTGGTTTTGATGATACATACATTTTTAAAACTTATATTCCCACTTTTTGGATTTGATTTATGATCATGCGTTTTTCATTTCATGTATATGTGTATTTTGTCAAACTTTAAGATATACATGTATACCTCTTGAGTCATTTGCCTTTAATGCAAATCTATTTATATGGACTCAATTGTGTTTAAGAGATATGTATGTATACTTATTGTGTTGTCAAAACATACATATATCTTGAAATATAAATTTTGTTTGTAATAAAAATGTGTGATGATTTAAAGGTATATTGAGATTTATTGACATTTCTTTTTGCTTTATTCCTTGCTTGAAGGATTTCGTACTAGTTTTAAAATATTTTCATATTAACTAGTGCAATCTCTTCATATGGTAGAGTATATGATAAGTTTACTCGTCAATTGGTATCATTGGATATTTTCAATTGGTATCAATATGATTTTTATATACTCGTATTTTGATTGCATGTATGAATGCTTTCAAATTTAAATTGTATCAATTTCTATTGGTATTATCTTTTCATACATATATGTGATCTAGTTGCTAAGCTTAATTCAACTTTCAATTGATAATTCTTAAAGCTTATGCAATATGTTTTCAAATTTGATATCAAAATAAAAAAAATATGTTGATTTGATATCTCAAAATGTGTTTTATTAAGTAAGTTCAAAATTTTAAAGAAAATTCAAAATGTTTGATTTGTATTTCCTATATGCAAGGAGAGCTTAACATCTCTCTTACATATGGATTCATGTTGAGTATATTATAAATTGAGGAGCTTGACAACTCTTTTTTATATGATATACGTGTGTAGGGGGAGCTTCGCATCTCCTCTTATGCATTACATAATATGTGTTATGTGAGTTAGGGCTTGTCATCCCTTCTTCATGTAATGCATATGTGTAGGGAAGCTAACTTAGCGTCTTCCTCTTCATGAATGTATATCGCATATAATCCTTATTGATTGATTTACCCCTTCTTGATCTCTTTGTTTTTGACAAAAAGGGGGAGAAAAATTTATTTGATTTGATTTTGCTTTGAACCCTTTGTTGATGATTGACAAAAAGGGGGAGAAGTATTTGAGTATATATGCATGTTTTCATTGCTTAAGGGGGAGTAGTATTTGTCTTCCTTGTTATTTATGCATATATGTTTTGTTTTGCAAATAGGAGAAAAAGATTTATTTTTTATTTATTTTGTTTTATCTCCATTCATTTGCATACATATTTATGAGCTTCATTGTCATATATTATTATTTATGTCTATGCATGAGTTAAGGGGGAGCTTCTTTGAAGCTTTACTTTAATCCATGCATATATAACTCCATGAGTTTTGTCATCATCAAAAAGGGGGAGATTGTTGGCCCAAAGGCCTATCACCCTAGTTTTGATGATGATCAACTCATGAAGTTATGTTTACTAATGATCTTGTGTTTAATTAGTGACAGATTCATTATCAAGATCTTAGTAGGTGCATAGCTCAACAAAGGATAAAATGTCAAGATTTGGAGCTAGCACGGTGTGATCCAAGGAGCTTTTGGATCAAGCTTGGACTAAGTCAAGAAGATGAGAAGCCTTCAAGTGAAGACTTCAAGAAGATGAAGACTTGTGTCTAGGTATAAGATTTTGTTTTTGTTTTAGATAAAATGTAAATGATAGATAGTTGGTGGATTGCTCAAGTAGATATCACACACACACTCTTGAATTTGTTGTCTTTTCATAAAAGAATTTTTAGATTTAGAAAAGACTTTCATTTTGGAAAAACATAGTTTTTGGTTCTTGGTATTCAAAGTTATATCTTTTAACCAAAACCAAGTTTAGAGCTTTATGACAAAAACATAGATATTTCATTATGATTGTGTGGTGGATCATATCCATACACACTATGTTTTAAAAGTATATCTTGTTTTTGTATTTGATGAAGATTTGGAAAAACATGTTTTGGAAAAATATTGTTTTGGAAAAACAGTTTTTATCATGGGCCAAATACTTCCAAGTTACAAAAATAGTCCAATCTTTTATAACATGCCTTGATTTTGTGCAAGCATGTTTGTATATCAAAGTATATTGGTTAAACTATTTTTGTAGATTTTTATGTATTTTATGAGATTTTATTCAAGCCAAAATGACTAACTTTTTAATCCCAGAAAACTGTTTCAGGCTTCGTATAAGTCGACTAGTGACCTTTAATAGTTGACTAATACAGGAGTCGGCCGACCGGACCGGTCGACCGACGTGCACAAACGTGCACGCCTTTGTGTACTGGTGGACGGTCGACCGTGCCAGTCGACCGCTCCAGAGAGCAGTGCTCTCTGGAAAGTTCGGCCGACCGCACCGGTCGACCGTGGCTCCAACGGTCAGAAATCCGACCGTTGGCGGTCGACCGCGCCGGTCGACTGGCAGCTCTGACAGATTTCAACGGCTATATTTTTCTGGCCTATAAATTGGGGGGTCTTATCATTGTTTTGCTACAAGATTTGGAGTCTCTTAGAGCCAGTTTTTACTAGACTTTTAAAAGAGTTTTCTCCACAAAATAGAGAGCAAATATTTCCTATCTAAAGGGAAGTTTTATCAAGAGTGTTAAAAGAAAGTCTTTGAGTTTTCCTCCACCTTTCACATCCTTGCTTTTCTCACACCACACTTGAGCCATCCATTGATTATTCATCCTATAGGTGTGTTGTAGTGAGAGTGCTTTAGGTGATCAAAGTGTTGTGATCACCAAAGATCTTTTCTTTGTTCTTTGAGGAGACGGGCAAGTGTGCTCGTGATTGTTTGGGTCCTAGTGAGGACTCGGTTGTTTCGGGTTCGGGTACGAACTCTTTGTTTGAGGTGCAGCCTCGGCGAGCCGGTGGGATTGCGGTGTGTACGGGACTAGAGAGTCCGAGGGCTTGTAGGTGTTGCGGCACCGAGGAGAGATCCATTGGGATCTTGCATAGTGGAAATCCTTCGTGTGTCGAAGGCGGGGATGTAGAGCAAGTGTGCTCGAACCTCGAAACATACCCTTGTGTTTGCGATTGCTATTTTCTCTCTCTCTCTCTTTGTCTCTAGTTATATCTTGCATGTTATTTATTGTGTTCATCTTTATATGCATGATATATTCCTTGTGCTCATATTGATATACTTGCGTGGGATTATTGACTAACACTTGTATTCAACCAAGAGAGCCAACGCGGCACCTTAACCCATTCAAGGGGAATCTAGAGGAGTTTGTCCAGAGCCCTTCACGGGGAATTCGGCAACACTCTTGGTTATACGTGGTGTTTAGTGTAAAAGATTTAATTAGGTCATAATTGTTTTAGCTTCCGCATCATTTACATCATTTGGCATTAAGTGACCATTAGATTAGCCATCACCTATTCACCCCCCTCTAGGTGATTTACAATTGGTATCAGAGCTTGGTACTCTGATTTTGGTCTAACAACCTAGAGTAAAAGATCCTCATTTTTAGGCTAATCACAATATTTTTGTACACACACCATGGACTTCATGTCACCACCCATGTTTGACATTGTTAACATCCATATATGGAAGGTGAAGATGTCTTTGTACCTCAAAGCCTTAGGTTATCATGTTTATCTTGCCACTACTAATAATGCATATTGTTTAGATGGTAAGAATTTTGAGGCTAACTCAAAAGCCCTTAATGCTTTAAAGTCTACCTAGATGATGTTTATTTATCTAGAGTTTCTAACTTTGATTCGGCTTTTGTAGTGTGGAATACCCTCATCTCCCTCAGTGAAAATGAACAATACTATGTGGGGAGCGATTCGGACGTTGGAAGCAACACCTCCAACGTGTGCTACATGGTCCAAGGGGATAACCCCCTTGAGGTAAACTCCGAATCCGATAATGAGGACATGTCATATGATGAGCTCACTTCATTTTGCCAAACAATTCTTGAAAAATATGACATGCTTAAGAAAGAAAATAAAATTTTGAAAAAGAATATTGCTTGCATGCATGTAGAACAAGACTCTTTTAAATCTAACATTGCATGTTTAGAAAAAGACAACAATAATTTGAAAAAGAATTTTGATGCCATGCTTAATGAAAAAGATTCATTAGAAAATAAAATGACATGCTTAGAAAAAGAAAATAAAAATTTGAAAAATGAGAATGTTTCCTTGCTTACAAATTGAATGATTTATGTGAAGGAAACACTATTTTGAAAAAGAAAGTTGATTTGGTGGAAAAACAAAAAGAAGTTGTTTTTCAAGAAAATAATTCTTTGAAAAGAAAAATTTGTGAAAAAGAAAAAGATTTTGTTTCACAAAAGAAAAAGAAAAATGATCATATATCTCATCATGCTTTACATGCCACAACTAATGAGATTAAGAATTTGAAAAATAAAATGGATGGTTTGAGTTCAACTTTGAACTCTTGTGCTTTTAATCATTCTAGGTTGGAGTCAATGTTTTCAAAGAAACAAACTCCACATGTTCATGCACATCATACCCATCATGCATATGCTTATGTTGCACAACATGATCACACTCCTACACATAAGCATACTAAGGTGTACGTATGTACACATTGTGGCCGCAAAGGCCATTTAGCAAAATATTATTATGATAGACTAGATCATTTTAATTTTGCTAATTATAAAAGATTTTGGGTTCCTTATAACAAAGCTAACCCCCGTGGACCCTACAAGAAAATATGGGTACCAAAATCCCCACCATTTACTTGTGATGTAAGTGAGGGCTCTCACAAAACGTGAGAGAATTGGTGCCTTGGTAGTGGATGCAAATGGACTTGATGGACACACATTTGGAGCACCGCTATCAAGAAGGTTTTGGTGGGACAACCACCATGTTAGGAGCTTTGGAGTTGGTAACAATTTCTAAACTCCTACTTTTATGTACATGCCTTTTACATATATCATGTTCATAGCATGTTCATGTTTTGTTTTTTATGTGCTTCATGTGGTAATAACATGCTTAGATGTAGTTTTTATCAAAACTTGCATTTATACATATATGAATAGTGAACTACAATTGACTCATATATATTTGAACTTTATGCTCATTTGTATCCACTATATGCATATGTATAGACTAGTTTTGATGATTCTCTTTTATACATGTTTTACCTACTTTATGCTTTACTTCATGTATATGTATTTTTAATTCAAATCTAATAAATATACATGTATACCCGTGAGTCTCTTGCCTTAATGCAAAATCATTAATAGACTCTTTTAGATTTGGGATATGTATGTGTATTGTGAGGATTGGATTAATCATATATATACCATGAAGATTAGTGTTTTGATTAAAAATGATTTTTCGTGTTTTTGTTAAAAATGTGACTTATGAGCTTCATTGACTATTTTCATAAAAATGCTATTTACATGATCGTTTAACACTCACACTTTTGTTAAAATCATTTTTGAGCTTTATAGACCATGAGTGCTTAAATTTTTATGTATCTAGTTTTGTTTATGAAAAACATAAGATTTGATATATTTGAAGGATCTTTAACTAGTTTTTCAAAAACAATTTATACTAGTTATTTATTCTTCAAATAATTTTTTGAGATTGACACATGATTCTATTTTTCTCAAAATTTGATGCTTCATGATTTGAATATTAGTTTATATTTTAGTTTTTGTCAACACTAGGATTTATACTTGTAATGTCGTGGGCCACAAATAAATCTATTTATATTTGTGCTTGAACGCTTATTTGAACCCATGAAATGTGCTTGTATTGCTTGGTTTTGATGATACATACATTTTTAAACTTATATTCCCACTTTTTGGATTTGATTTATGATCATGTGTTTTTCATTTCATGTATATGTGTATTTTGTCAAACTTTAAGATATACATGTATACCTCTTGAGTCATTTGCCTTTAATGCAAATCTATTTATATGGACTCAATTGTGTTTAAGAGATATGTATGTATACTTATTGTGTTGTCAAAACATACATATATCTTGAAATATAAATTTTGTTTGTAATAAAAAATGTGTGATGACTTAAAGGTATATTGAGATTTATTGACATTTCTTTTTGCTTTATTCCTTGCTTGAAGGATTTCGTACTAGTTTTAAAATATTTTCATATTAACTAGTGCAATCTCTTCATATGGTAGAGTATATGATAAGTTTACTCGTCAATTGGTATCATTGGATATTTTTAATTGGTATCAATATGATTTTTATATACTCGTATTTTGATTGTATGTATGAATGCTTTTAAATTTAAATTATATCAATTTCTATTGGTATTATCTTTTCATACATATATGTGATCTAGTTGCTAAGCTTAATTCAACTTTCAATTGGTAATTCTTAAAGCTTATGCAATATGTTTTCAAATTTGATATCAAAATAAAAAAAATATGTTGATTTGATATCTCAAAATGTGTTTTATTAAGTAAGTTCAAAATTTTAAAGAAAAATTCAAAATGTTTGATTTGTATTTCCTATATGCAAGGAGAGCTTAACATCTCTCTTACATATGGATTCATGTTGAGTATATTATAAATTGAGGAGCTTGACAACTCTTTTTTATATGATATACGTGTGTAGGGGGAGCTTCGCATCTCCTCTTATGCATTACATAATATGTGTTATGTGAGTTAGGGCTTGTCATCCCTTCTTCATGTAATGCATATGTGTAGGGAAGCTAACTTAGCGTCTTTCTCTTCATGAATGTATACCGCATATAATCCTTATGATTGATTTACCCCTTCTTGATCTCTTGTTTTTGACAAAAGGGGAGAAAAATTTGTTTGATTTGATTTTACTTTGAACCCTTTGTTGATGATTGACAAAAAGGGGGAGAAGTATTTGAGTATATATGCATGTTTTCATTGCTTAAGGGGAGTAGTATTTGTCTTCCTTGTTATTTATGCATATATGTTTTGTTTTGCAAATAGGAGAAAAAGATTTATTTTGTATTTATTTTGTTTTATCTCCATTCATTTGCATACATATTTATGAGCTTCATTGTCATATATTATTATTTATGTCTATGCATGAGTTAAGGGGAGTTTCTTTGAAGCTTTACTTTAATCCATGCATATATAACTCCATGAGTTTTGTCATCATCAAAAAGGGGGAGATTGTTGGCCCAAAGGCCTATCACCCTAGTTTTGATGATGATCAACTCATGAAGTTATGTTACTAATGATCTTGTGTTTAATTAGTGACAGATTCATTATCAAGATCTTAGTAGGTGCATAGCTCAACAAAGAATAAAATGTCAAGATTTGGAGCTAGCACGGTGTGATCCAAGGAGCTTTTGGATCAAGCTTGGACTAAGTCAAGAAGATGAGAAGCTTCAAGTGAAGACTTCAAGAAGATGAAGACTTGTGTCTAGGTATAAGATTTTGTTTTTGTTTTAGATAAAATGTAAAGGATAGATAGTTGGTGGATTGCTCAAGTAGATATCACACACACACTCTTGAATTGTTGTCTTTTCATAAAAGAATTTTCAGATTTAGAAAAGACTTTCATTTTGGAAAAACATAGTTTTTGGTTCTTGGTATTCAAAGTTATATCTTTTAACCAAAACCAAGTTTAGAGCTTTATGACAAAAACATAGATATTTCATTATGATTGTGTGGTGGATCATATCCATACACACTATGTTTTAAAAGTATATCTTGTTTTTGTATTTGATGAAGATTTGGAAAAAACATGTTTTGGAAAAATATTGTTTTGGAAAAACAGTTTTTATCATGGGCCAAATACTTCCAAGTTACAAAATAGTCCAATCTTTTATAACATGCCTTGATTTTGTGCAAGCATGTTTGTATATCAAAGTATATTGGTTAAACTATTTTGTAGATTTTTATGTATTTTATGGGATTTTATTCAAGCCAAAATGACTAACTTTTTAATCCCAGAAAACTGTTTCAGGCTTCGTATAAGTCGACTAGTGACCTTTAATAGTCGACTAATACAGGAGTCGGCCGACCGGACCGGTCGACCGACGTGCACAAACGTGCACGCCTTTGTGTACTGGTGGAACGGTCGACCGTGCCGGTCGACCGCTCCAGAGAGCAGTGCTCTCTGGAAAGTTCGGCCGACCGCACCGGTCGGCCGTGGCTCCAACGGTCAGAAATCCGACCGTTGGCGGTCGACTGCGCCGGTCGACTAGCAGCTCTGACAGATCCCAACGGCTATATTTTTCTGGCCTATAAATTGGGGGGTCTTGTCATTGTTTTGCTACAAGATTTTGGAGTCTCTTAGAGCCAGTTTTTACCAGATTTTAAAAGAGTTTTCTCCACAAAATAGAGAGCAAATATTTCCTATCTAAAGGGAAGTTTTATCAAGAGTGTTAAACGAAAGTCTTTGAGTTTTCCTCCACCTTTCACATCCTTGCTTTTCTCACACCACACTTGAGCCATCCATTGATTATTCATCTTATAGGTGTGTTGTAGTGAGAGTGCTTTAGGTGATCAAAGTGTTGTGATCACCAAAGATCTTTTCTTTGTTTTTTGAGGAGACGGGCAAGTGTGCTCGTGATTGTTTGGGTCCTAGTGAGGACTCGATTGTTTCGGGTTCGGGTGCGAACTCTTTGTTTGAGGTGCGGCCTCGGCGAGCCGGTGGGATTGCGGTGTGTACGGGACTAGAGAGTCCGAGGGCTTGTAGGTGTTGCGGCACCGAGGAGAGATCCATTGGGATCTTGCATAGTGGAAATCCTTCGTGTGTCGAAGGCAGGGATGTAGAGCAAGTATGCTCGAACTCGAAACATACCCTTGTGTTTGCGATTGCTATTCTCTCTCTCTCTCTTTGTCTCTAGTTATATCTTGCATGTTATTTATTGTGTTCATCTTTATATGCATGATATATTCCTTGTGCTCATATTGATATACTTGCGTGGGATTGTTGACTAACACTTGTATTCAACCAAGAGAGCCAACGCGGCACCTCAACCCATTCAAGGGGAATCTAGAGGAGTTTGTCCAGAGCCCTTCACGGGGAATTCGGCAACACTCTTGGTTATACGTGGTGTTTAGTGTAAAAGATTTAATTAGGTCATAATTGTTTTTAGCTTCCGCATCATTTGCATCATTTGGCATTAAGTGACCATTAGATTAGCATCACCTATTCACCCCCCTCTAGTGATTTACAATTGGTATCAGAGCTTGGTACTCTGATTTTGGTCTAACAACCTAGAGTAAAGATCCTCATTTTTAGGCTAATCACAATATTTTTGTACACACACCATGGACTTCATGTCACCACCCATGTTTGACATTGTTAACATCCATATATGGAAGGTGAAGATGTCTTTGTACCTCAAAGCCTTAGGTTATCATGTTTATCTTGCCACTACTAATAATGCATATTGTTTAGATGGTAAGAATTTTGAGGCTAACTCAAAAGCCCTTAATGCTTTAAAGTCTACCCTAAATGATGTTTATTTATCTAGAGTTTCTAACTTTGATTCGGCTTTTGTAGTGTGGAATACCCTCATCTCCCTCAGTGAAAATGAACAATACTATGTGGGGAGCGATTCGGACGTTGGAAGCAACACCTCCAACGTGTGCTACATGGTCCAAGGGGATAACCCCCTTGAGGTAAACTCCGAATCCGATAATGAGAACATGTCATATGATGAGCTCACTTTATTTTGCCAAACAATTCTTGAAAAATATGACATGCTTAAGAAAGAAAATAAAATTTTGAAAAAGAATATTGCTTGCATGCATGTAGAACAAGACTCTTTTAAATCTAACATTGCATGTTTAGAAAAAGACAACAATAATTTGAAAAAGAATTTTGATGCCATGCTTAATGAAAAAGATTCATTAGAAAATAAAATGACATGCTTAGAAAAAGAAAATAAAAATTTGAAAAATGAGAATGTTTCCTTGCTTACAAAATTGAATGATTTATGTGAAGGAAACACTATTTTGAAAAAGAAAGTTGATTTGGTGGAAAACAAAAAGAAGTTGTTTTTCAAGAAAATAATTCTTTGAAAAGAAAAATTTGTGAAAAAGAAAAAGATTTTGTTTCACAAAAGAAAAAGAAAAATGATCATATATCCATCATGCTTTACATGCCACAACTAATGAGATTAAGAATTTGAAAAATAAAATGGATGGTTTGAGTTCAACTTTGAACTCTTGTGCTTTTAATCATTCTAGGTTGGAGTCAATGTTTTCAAAGAAACAAACTCCACATGTTCATGCACATCATACCCATCATGCATATGCTTATGTTGCACAACATGATCACACTCCTACACATAAGCATACTAAGGTGTACGTATGTACACATTGTGGCCGCAAAGGCCATTTAGCAAAATATTGTTATGATAGACTAGATCATTTTAATTTTGCTAATTATAAAAGATTTGGGTTCCTTATAATAAAGCTAACCCCCGTGGACCCTACAAAAAAATATGGGTACCAAAATCCCCACCATTTGCTTGTGATATAGGTGAGGGCCCTCACAAAACGTGAGAGAATTGGTGCCTTGATAGTGGATGCAAATGGACTTGATGGACACACATTTGGAGCACCGCTATCAAGGAGGTTTTGGTGGGACAACCACCATGTTAGGAGCTTTGGAGTTGGTAACAATTTCTAAAATCCTACTTTTTATGTACATGCCTTTTACATATATCATGTTCATAGCATGTTCATGTTTTGTGTTTTTATGTGCTTCATGTGGTAATAACATGCTTAGATGTACTTTTTATCAAAACTTGCATTTATACATATATGAATAGTGAACTACAATTGACTCATATATATTTGAACTTTATGCTCATTTGTATCCACTATATGCATATGTATAGACTAGTTTTGATGATTCTCTTTATACATGTTTTACCTACTTTATGCTTTACTTCATGTATATGTATTTTTAATTCAAATCTAATAAATATACATGTATACCCGTGAGTCTCTTGCCTTAATGCAAACATCATTAATAGACTCTTTTAGATTTGGGATATGTATGTGTATTGTTAGGATTGGATTAATCATACATATACCATGAAGATTAGTGTTTTGATTAAAAATGATTTTTCGTGTTTTTGTTAAAAATGTGACTTATGAGTTTCATTGACTATTTTCATAAAAATGCTATTTACATGATCGTTTAATACTCACACTTTTGTTAAAATCATTTTTGAGCTTTATAGACCATGAGTGCTTAAATTTTATGTATCTAGTTATGTTTATGAAAAACATAAGATTTGATATATTTGAAGGATCTTTAATTAGTTTTTCAAAAAACAATTTATACTAGTTATTTATTCTTCAAATAATTTTTTGAGATTGACACATGATTCTATTTTTCTCAAAATTTGATGCTTCATGATTTGAATATTAGTTTATATGTTAGTTTTTGTCAACACTAGGATTTATACTTGTACATGTCGTGGGCCACAAATAAATCTATTATATTTGTGCTTGAACGCTTATTTGAACCGATGAAATGTGCTTGTATTGCTTGGTTTTGATGATACATACATTTTTAAACTTATATTCCCACTTTTTGGATTTGATTTATGATCATGTGTTTTTCATTTCATGTATATGTGTATTTTGCCAAACTTTAAGATATACATGTATACCTCTTGAGTCATTTGCCTTTAATGTAAATCTATTTTATGGACTCAATTGTGTTTAAGAGATATGTATATATACTTATTGTGTGTCAAAACATACATATATCTTGAAATATAAATTTTGTTTGTAATAAAAAATGTGTGATGACTTAAAGGTATATTGAGATTTATTGACATTTCTTTTTGCTTTATTCCTTCCTTGAAGGATTTCGTACTAGTTTTAAAATATTTTCATATTAACTAGTGCAATCTCTTCATATGGTAGAGTATATGATAAGTTTACTCGTCAATTGGTATCATTGGATATTTTCAATTGGTATCAATATGATTTTTATATACTCGTATTTTGATTGTATGTATGAATGCTTTCAAATTTAAATTATATCAATTTCTATTGGTATTATCTTTTCATACATATATGTGATCTAGTTGCTAAGCTTAATTCAACTTTCAATTGGTAATTCTTAAAGCTTATGCAATATGTTTTCAAATTTGATATCAAAATAAAAAAATATGTTGATTTGATATCTCAAAATGTGTTTTATTAAGTAAGTTCAAAATTTTAAAGAAAAATTCAAAATGTTTGATTTGTATTTCCTATATGCAAGGAGAGCTTAACATCTCTCTTACATATGGATTCATGTTGAGTATATTATAAATTGAGGAGCTTGACAACTTTTTATATGATATACGTGTGTAGGGGGAGCTTCGCATCTCCTCTTATGCATTACATAATATGTGTTATGTGAGTTAGGGCTTGTCATCCCTTCTTCATGTAATGCATATGTGTAGGGAAGCTAACTTAGCGTCTTTCTCTTCATGAATGTATACCGCATATAATTCTTATTGATTGATTTACCCCTTCTTGATCTCTTTGTTTTTGACAAAAAGGGGAAGAAAAATTTGTTTGATTTGATTTTACTTTGAACCCTTTATGATGATTGACAAAAAGGGGGAGAAGTATTTGAGTATATATGCATGTTTTCATTGCTTAAGGGGGAGTAGTATTTGTCTTCCTTGTTATTTATGCATATATGTTTTGTTTTGCAAATAGGAGAAAAAAGATATATTTTGTATTTATTTTGTTTTATCTCCATTCATTTGCATACATATTTATGAGCTTCATTGTCATATATTATTATTTATGTCTATGCATGAGTTAAGGGGGAGTTTCTTTGAAGCTTTACTTAATCCATGCATATATAACTCCATGAGTTTTGTCATCATCAAAAGGGGGAGATTGTTGGCCCAAAGGCCTATCACCCTAGTTTTGATGATGATCAACTCATGAAGTTATGTTTACTAATGATCTTGTGTTTAATTAGTGACAGATTCATTATCAAGATCTTAGTAGGTGCATAGCTCAACAAAGAATAAAATGTCAAGATTTGGAGCTAGCACGGTGTGATCCAAGGAGCTTTTGGATCAAGCTTGGACTAAGTCAAGAAGATGAGAAGCCTTCAAGTGAAGACTTCAAGAAGATGAAGACTTGTGTCTAGGTATAAGATTTTGTTTTTGTTTTAGATAAAATGTAAAGGATATATAGTTGGTGGATTGCTCAAGTAGATATCACACACACACACTCTTGAATTTGTTGTCTTTTCATAAAAAAATTTTCAGATTTAGAAAAGTCTTTCATTTTGGAAAAACATAGTTTTTGGTTCTTGGTATTCAAAGTTATATCTTTTAACCAAAACCAAGTTTAGAGCTTTATGACAAAAACATAGATATTTCATTATGATTGTGTGGTGGATCATATCCATACACACTATGTTTTAAAAGTATATCTTGTTTTTGTATTTGATGAAGATTTGGAAAAACATGTTTTGGAAAAATATTATTTTGGAAAAACAGTTTTTATCATGGGCCAAATACTTCCAAGTTACAAAAATAGTCCAATCTTTTATAACATGCCTTGATTTTGTGCAAGCATGTTTGTATATCAAAGTATATTGGTTAAACTATTTTTGTAGATTTTTATGTATTTTATGAGATTTTATTCAAGCCAAAATGACTAACTTTTTAATCCTAGAAAACTGTTTCAGGCTTCGTATAAGTCGACTAGTGACCTTTAATAGTCGACTAATACAGGAGTCGGCCGACCGGACCGGTCGACCGACGTGCACAAACATGCACGCCTTTGTGTACTGGTGGACGGTCGACCGTGCCGGTCGACCACTCCAGAGAGCAGTGCTCTCTGGAAAGTTCGGCCGACCGCACCGGTCGACCGTGGCTCCAACGGTCAGAAATCCGACCGTTGGCGGTCGACCGCGCCGGTCGACCGGCAGCTCTGACAGATCCCAACGGCTATATTTTTCTGGCCTATAAATTGGGGGGTCTTGTCATTGTTTTGCTACAAGATTTTGGAGTCTCTTAGAGCCAGTTTTTACCAGACTTTTAAAAGAGTTTTCTCCACAAAATAGAGAGCAAATATTTCCTATCTAAAGGGAAGTTTTATCAAGAGTGTTAAAAGAAAGTCTTTGAGTTTTCCTCCACCTTTCACATCCTTGCTTTTCTCACACCACACTTGAGCCATCCATTGATTATTCATCCTATAGGTGTGTTGTAGTGAGAGTGCTTTAGGTGATCAAAGTGTTATGATCACCAAAAATCTTTTCTTTGTATTTGAGGAGACGGGCAAGTGTGCTCGTGATTGTTTGGGTCCTAGTGAGGACTCGGTTGTTTCGGGTTCGGGTGCGAACTCTTTGTTTGAGTTGCGGCCTCGGCGAGCCGGTGAGATTGCGGTGTGTACGGGACTAGAGAGTCCGAGGGCTTGTAGGTGTTGCGGCACCGAGGAGAGATCCATTGGGATCTTGCATAGTGGAAATCCTTCGTGTGTCGAAGGCGGGGATGTAGAGCAAGTGTGCTCGAACCTCGAAACATACCCTTGTGTTTGCGATTGCTATTCTCTCTCTCTCTCTTTGTCTCTAGTTATATCTTGCATGTTATTTATTGTGTTCATCTTTATATGCATGATATATTCCTTGTGCTCATATTGATATACTTGCGTGGGATTGTTGACTAACACTTGTATTCAACCAAGAGAGCCAACGCGGCACCTCAACCCATTCAAGGGGAATCTAGAGGAGTTTGTCCAGAGCCCTTCACGGGGAATTCGGCAACACTCTTGGTTATACGTGGTGTTTAGTGTAAAAGATTTAATTAGGTCATAATTGTTTTTAGCTCCGCATCATTTGCATCATTTGGCATTAAGTGGCCATTAGATTAGCCATCACCTATTCACCCCCCTCTAGGTGATTTACAACGTTAAGTTAGCTTCCCTACACATATGCATTACATGAAGAAGGGATGACAAGCCCCAATTCACATAACACATATTATGTAATGCATAAGAGGAGATGTGAAGCTCCCCCTACACACGTGTACCACATAAAGAAGAGTTGTCAAGCTCCTCAATATACAATACACTCAACATGAATCTATATATAGAAGAGATGTTAAGCTCTCCTTGCATATAGGCAATACGAATCAAAAATTTTGAATTTTTCTCATAAAACAAAATTTTGAATTTTCTCAATAAACAAATCTTGAGAATTTTTTTCTTAAAAATTTTTATTTTCTTATCATAAACAACTTTGTGCTTTAAACATGAAAAAAATTTTAACTCAAGCACAAAACAACTCATATATATGTTTGAAAATGAGTATACCAAATGAAATTGATACATACATATATAAGAAAACAAAATATGAATATATACAAAATAGAGTCAAATTCATACCAATTGAAATGGTTCAATGATACCAATTGAAACAATAATAGGATCATGTGTATATCTCATAAACATTGAAGAATAAATAACTAGTTAAATTAATTTTTGAAAAACTAGTTAAAGATCCTTTAAAAACGTGAAACCAAATCATATGTATTTCATGAATCATACCAAATACACAAGAGATGACACTCAAAATCGATTAAGCTCATAATAGTGTTCATGAATCAAAGTCATGACAAAACAAATGAAGTATGAGTGTTCAAGAATCATGTAAATAGTATTTTCATGAAAATAGTCATTAAGGCTAAAAAACAAATATGAAAATTCATTTTTCATTAAAAACAAAACAAACTTCTAGGTATATGTATGTTTTATCTAAATCTAACAATATGCATACATATCCCAAACATAAAACGAGTCTATTAATGGTATTTGCATGAAGGCAAGAGACTCAAAAAGGATATACATGTATATTTATTAGATTTGAATAAAAATGCATATACATGAAGTAAAAACACGAAAATTGGCAAAATAAGTGTAAATGAGGAAATCATCAAAACTAGGCTATACATGTGCATATAGTGGGTACAAATGAGCATGAAGTGCAAACATATATGAATCAATTTGTTGCTCACTACCTGTACATGTATAAATCCAAGTTTTAATAAAAACTACATTTAAACTAGTATTTACCACATGAAGCACAAAAATAAATAAAAAATGAACATGCTATGTGATATTACAAATGAATAAGCATGTAAATAAGATAAGAAGTTTAGAAATAGTTACCAACTAAGGTACTATGTTCCAAAACTCCAAACATGGTGGTTGTCCCACCAAACCTCCTTGATAGCGGTGCATCAATTATATGTCCTTCAAGTCCATGTGCATCCACCATCAAGGCACCATTCCTCTCACGTCGTGTAAGACCCCTCACCTGCATCAAAAACACACGATGGGGGTTTTGGTACCCATTTTTTTCTTGGGTCCTCGGGGTTAGCTTTGTAAGGCACCCAAACATTTTTATTAGCAAAATTCAAATGATGCAACTTATCAAAACAAAATTTTGCTAAATGGCCTTTGAGGCCACAATGTGTACAAGTGTACACCTTAGGATGCTTATGTGTATGTGTATGATCGTGGCGTGCAACATAAGCATATGCATGATGATGTGCATGAGAATGTGGAGTTTGTTTCTTTGAAAACAAAGTCTCCAACTTAGAATGATTAAATGCACAAGAGCTCAAAGTGGAGCTCAAACAATCCATTTTATTTTTCAAAACACTAATCTCACTAGTGGTGGCATGTAAAGCATGGTGAGATAAAGAATCACTTTTCTTTTTCTTTTGAAAAACATTTTCTTTTTCTTTTTCAACAAATTTTCTTTTTAAAAAGTTATTTTCTTGCAAAACAATTTCCTTTTATTTTTCCACCAAAATAATTTCATTTTTCAAACTAGTGTTTCCTTCGCATAAATCATTCAATTTTGAATACAAGGAAACATTCTCATTTTTCAAATCTTTATTTTCTTTTTCAATGCATGCAACCTTATTTTCTAATGAATCTTTTTCATTAAGCATGCAATCAAATTTCTTTTTCAAATTTTTATTATCTTTCTTAAGCATGTCATATTTTTTAAGAAGGAGTTGACAAAAAGTGCTAAGCTCATCATATGACATGTCATTTTCATCTACCTCGGATTCGGTAGTTACCTCAAGGGGGTTATACCCTTGGACCATATAGCACAAGTTGAAGGTGTCACTTCCAACGTCCGAATCGCTCCCCGCATAGTATTGTTCATTTTCGCCAAGGGAGATGAGGCTGTTCCAAACTACAAAAGCCAAATCAAGATTAGCAACCCTAGATAAATAATCATCATTTAGGGTAGATCTTAAAGCATGTAGGGCTTTTACATTAGCCTCAAGATTCTTACCATCTAAACAATATGCATTATTAGTGGTGGCAAGATAAACATGAATGCCTAGGGCCTTGAGGTACAAAGACATTTTAACCTTTCAAATTTGGATGTTAAGAATGTCAAAGGTGGGTGGTGACATGAAATCCATGGTGTGTGTACAAAATATGTGATTAGCCTAAAAATGAGGATCTTTAACTCTAGGTTGTAAGACCCAAATCAGAGTACCAAGCTCTGATACTAATTGTAAATCACCTAGAGGGGGGGTGAATAGGTGATGGCTAATCTAATGGTCACTTAATGCCAAATAATGCGGAAGTGTAAACTATTATTACCTAAACAGAACTCTTACACTAAACACCACGTATAACACAAGAGTGTTGCCGAATTCCCCGTGAAGGGCTCTGGACAAACTCCTCTAGATTCCCCTTGATAAGCGTTGAGGTGCCGCGTTGGCTCTCTTGGTTAAATACAAGTGTTAGCAAACAATCCCCAAGCAAGTATATCAATATGAGCACTGATTGGTCACTAATGTTGCACATTTATTATCATATTTCCATACTTATTATAGAATAAAATCTGCATTATCCTAATTAAATGTTTAATTTATTTGCAGGCCCATTCCTTAAGGAGATGAAGAGAAACAAGCCCAAAAGCCACACAAATTCTGATTAATTCAGAATAAATTTGAAATGAAGAAATCAGGGCAAAATCTTGGCATATAAGGAAGGTTGAGAAGAATCCTCCCTGAATCAAGATGAAGAAATCAGGGCAAAATCTTTGCATATAAGGAAGGTTGAGAAGAATCCTCCCTGAATCAAGATGAAGAAATCAGGGCAAAATCTTTGCATATAAAGAAGGTTGAGAAGAATCCTCCCTAAATCAAGATAAAGAAATCAGGGCAAAATCTTGGTATATAAGGAAGGTTGAGAAGAATCCTCCCTGAATCAAGCACAATCAAAGGCTGTTTTGTCAACTTTTGAAGCAAAAACAAGAAAATCAGAAGAAGATACTGGAAATGCATCAGACCAGGAGATTCCCCTAATCTTCCTGGGATCTTCTCCTTTAGGTTTTTTTTGCCTATAAATACTTGTTTTAGCTGAGCAAAAGGGGGGAGAAGGCAGAGATAGGATTTAGCTAAGTTTTCCATTTCTTAGTTTAGGTTTTCTTTTCTTTTTATGTAACTTGTATGTAAGCTTAGGTTAGATGAAGATTCATGTAAGTAAGAGAGAGAGGCTGATGTTGAGAGTGACACCGATGTACCCTCCTCCTTTCTTCCATTGTTTCAAGCAATAAAGGTAAACATTTGTTTATGTTCGTCTCTTTTCTTTTAGTTTCTTTTTCTTTTCCTCTTTCTACTTTACCTCTGTTTGTTTTTGATGAGAATGCAAGTGAATTCTGAAGCATAAGTATAACAAAGTCTTTGTGAGTGCCAACGATACTTCATGAAGATGTTCTCCTCCTCAAATCCGTATCACTTCATTCTTGCCGGGCTTGATGATATAATGCGAACGGAGACTGAGCTCCATCCTATGTCCTATGCGTTGAATGCCTCCAAAGCAAGGTAGAACATACAAGGTTTCCAAGTAAGTCATCAACCAAACTAAGGTAAGTATTTCTTCAATTTTCTTTCTTTCTTTTATTTCTGTAAATTAAATCATCAACAACATATCTTCCAAATCGCTTCTTTCCAAACTCATTTGTACATAGTCGCTTTCTTTCCCCTTTCTTTGTAAATAGTCATTCTCCATTTCTCTCCACCTTCTTCATCTCTCGTTTTCTTTCTGACTTTAACATAACTTTCTTTTTTCATTTCATTTCTTTAAACAAAGAAGAATCTTCGTTTTATCTTCATTAAGATTTCAATTAAAAAACCTTGAACGCTTCTATCGCAAACCCTCCTTGTGGATCACGACCCGCATACGACCCGCATAGCCACTTGCTATAGCGGTAAGAATTGAGCACTTGCACATCTTTATTTCTAAATCTAAAATTCTGTATTTTTTTGTGCAGGTTTAAGCCCAATCAAATTTTGGCGCCGTTGCCGGGGAGGGTAATGGTTTTTATTGAAATCTAATTTATATTGAATTTTTAGAACTAAAATGAATTTTCTTTTCTGTTGCAGGTTATAGGGCAAGCGAAGCAGGAAAAAAGGATTACAGAAACATATAAGTGGTCTTGGGCCTCTATTCTAGAAAACAGAGACCAAGTACCCTCTGAATTGCCGCGTTTGCTCGGCTTTAGCCGCATTTTCGTGGTAAGGAAGAGTTCACTACTAACTGTCTTTCTTGCAGGGCTGCTTGTTTTGCAAAATTGTAGTTTTCTGCAACTTTACTTTTTCTTATATGCCATCACATAAGCCTGCTAATAATCAACAGTAAAACATTTGTTGAAAAGATAAAAATTGATTAGACGTTTGCATTTTAGGCACGTGTTTTTTCAATTCATTTATTTTTACTGTTGAAGAGTGCTGGAGCAAGGTACGTATGCATTGCATTTAGCATAGGACTCACTTCTTGGTTGATTTATATCGCTTTGAGTGAATCTTATTTATCTTGTACACTTGCACAAATTGATTTTAAGGGCACCACCCATTAACAAGATAAGGTAGGGATTTAATCACCCTTCCTTAGCCCAAAAATCAGATTCCAAGCACTCACTAACCCAAGCCTAACTAAAAATGAGTAGACGTTGGCCCTAGGGACATCTCGGACTAAATTAGGAGATTATAATCTCCTAAGGGGAAAAAGTGTTGGAATTTGACTCCTGCCAAATCAGTGTCTAGGAAGGGATTAAGAGTCGAAAGCCTGAAGGCTGGTGGTTATTTAATTAAGGAACGTCTTTGACGGAAAACCTCCCACCAACCTTGCCCTGACCTGGCTGATTAGCTTGTGGTCAAGGTCTACATTGAACCTCCCGTGGACAGTCTAATCAGTTAGGAGTCGTCTAGGTCATAGGTCTACCCTAACTTAGGCTGGAATTTTTTCTTTTTTTGTTTGTTTATTTGTTTGTTTTTCTTTCTTTTTGTTTGTGTCCCATTGTGTGATATGGCCTATAATAACAATTTTTCTAACTTCAATAATAATCCATATTACACATCAAATTCTTTTTCGGATATTACCAACCCGGCATATCATAACTTTGACCAACCTAGTGTGCCGGATTGGTCTTATCTGAATCAATATGACCCATACCCCCCATCGTATGACTATAATTTCCATAACGATTTCAACTCTTCACAGAGTCAGTGGGGATTCACCTACCCCGAGTCAGATTTTCAACCAAATTGTCCTCCTTCTCCACCTAGTCCACAATATTTTCAAGATTCATACTCAGTTCCACCAGTCCAAAATAGAAAACTATCAATTTTGGAAATGAGTATGCGTGAGTCCAAACAAAAATTCCAAAATCTGATAGACTCACAATTTCACTACCACTTCCAAGATAATTCTTCATCTTTTCATCAAAACAATGAACCTATCAATTATGAAAAGATGCTTGAAGCCATGACTCAGGCTCAAAACACTCGTAAGCGTGACATAGATATGATGGTCGAATCTCTACATTCTCACCGTTGGACCAGTTCTGATGTCACTAACCATTCTGTTAGAGCCGAAGAGTCATGTAGTTTTGGAATCAAGATTCCATTTCAGAACAATCATTTAAACTTGCCCAAACTCCCAATTTTGATAGTCTAGCAAGTTATCCTTTTCCTGAAATAGAACTTGAAAATGAATATGATCCTGAACCCCAACTTAGAGATTCAATTCTACTTCCTGATTCGATTATGACTCCGGTATCTTCACCTGATTTCGATCTTTTTCCCGAGTCAACATTGGATCCTGTGCCTATTCATCATGAATTGAATCCCCCATCTTTGAGGATCATATTGAACTTGACCAATTATACAATTTAAAAATCCTATTGACAAATTGGCAAGTTCTCAATTTTTAATATTGAACTCAATGAGATATGTGACCTAGATTCTCAAATCTGTGATTCATTCAACTTTCTGAATCAATATTGACTCCTGTTTTGTTACCAAACTTGAGTAATATTTTAGAGTCAGTTTTGATTCCCCCACCTATCATTCCTGAACTGGAATCACCCATATTAGGTCACATTCCATTGTTGAAAAATACATGTGGACTTGAATTTCAACTTCTTGACTTTGACCCAATTTCTGAACCTATTTCAACTCCTGAACCTTTACTTGACTTAAGTCACCTTCCTGAGTCGGTGTTAGTTCCTGTACTTCCTGAGTCCAAGTCAATCATTCTATCATTTCATACTCCTTTCTGGGACGAGGTGGTTGACAAATTTGACTCCGAAATTAGTTATGAAATTTGAAAATTAGATGGGGTTAAATATTTAATAAAGATCCTTTATGGATACATCTTTTTAATGGGTTATATTAAAGATATTTCTGGTGGGTTCCTCCGAACCCAACGAAAAGTCGATTGGGTCGCATTTCGTGGACCAATCAGACCACCACCGGAACCACCACCTTAAGGTAACATTCTCCTTCCCTTTCTTCTTTTTCATGCATCTATGTATTAATTCATACATTGAGGACAATGCATGAGATAGGTGTGGGGGAGGGTCTAACATAACTTAGGTTTTTCTTTTTATTAAAAAAAATTAACATTTTCTTTACCTTTAAAACTTTTTGAAAATAGAAACAATATTTTGACATATTTTTTTTAAGAAATTAAGTTAATTTTAAGGAATAGGAAAATCCAAATTAGGATTTCTTATACTTGGTCAAAATAAGATTATTTGTTTGATTTTTAGGGTTAGGAAGATAATTTGTTAAAGTAATTTAGTCTTGATCTTTACCTTGATGAAATATGCACACTTCATACACCTACACACTTAGGGTTCAAAAATAAAGATTCTTATGCCTTATAAAAAAAAAGAAAAAAAGGATAAACAAATCTAATTATTGATTAGCTAGGTGCTTTGGCCTAAGCAAGCCTTAGTATTTATGCGAAAGATGATTAGATAAGTTTGAAAAAAAAATCCTCTGATTAAGCTGGGTATTTGTGCCTAATAAAGCATAAGTAGTCACGCCTAAAAGTGGTTCAAATAATAAAATCCTAAGTTTTGTGGCCTTATCTGCTCGAGTCCTTAAGTCCTTGGGGTGTTTTCTCACCTGGTGCCCTAAGACCGTTTGGTTTGGGAGTCATCGATTAAAGGTTCGTTACATGGGCAGTTTAGAAAGCCTAATAGAACTAAGGAATAATACCAAAAAAAAATTATATATATATAATAATAATAAATGAGGCATAAGAGTTAGAGTTAAAGAACCCTTAGTCAAAATTTTCACAATCACAAGGTGCATATGACTTAGGGTAAAGTAATAGACCAGATGAGAAGTACAATTTGACTCCTTACTTTGATTGATAACAAATTTTTGAATAGAGACTAAGTTTAGGAATGAAAAATTCAGTTTTCCTATAACTTATAGATTGCTTAAATCTTACAATTATATTTCAAATATTTTTCTCTTTCAAAATGCTTTTCGAAAATACTAACTCTTTATTTCTCTTTCTTTATGGATTTTGTGGGTGTAATCCACTGAAAACCCTCACGAGACAAAACTCGTCATCTAGGGGAAACCTAGAGGTTTAACGGCTTGTAGCACATGCTCAGTGCAATCGCGTGACCTGCGAAAGTGGTCTAAATAATCCTTAGTATATTTTAGTTGTTTTGCTAGAGGACGAGCAAAAGATAGGTATGGGGGTGTGATTGGTCACTAATGTTGCACATTTATTATCATATTTCCATGCTTATTATAGAATAAAATCTGCATTATCCTAATTAAATGTTTAATTTATTTGTAGGCCCATTCCTTAAGGAGATGAAGAGAAACAAGCCCAAAAGCCTACCAAATTCTGATTAATTCAGAATAAATTAGAAATGAAGAAATCAGGGCAAAATCTTGGCATATAAGGAAGGTTGAGAAGAATCCTCCCTGAATCAAGATGAAGAAATCAGGGCAAAATCTTTGCATATAAGGAAGGTTGAGAAGAATCCTCCCTGAATCAAGATGAAGAAATCAGGGCAAAATCTTTGCATATAAGGAAGGTTGAGAAGAATCCTCCCTAAATCAAGATGAAGAAATCAGGGCAAAATCTTGGTATATAAGGAAGGTTGAGAAGAATCCTCCCTGAATCAAGCACAATCAAAGGCTGTTTTGTCAACTTTTGAAGCAAAAACAAGAAAATCAGAAGAAGATACTGGAAATGCATCAGACCAGGAGATTCCCCTAATCTTCCTGGGATCTTCTCCTTTAGGTTTTTTTTGCCTATTAATACTTGTTTTAGCTGAGCAAAAAGGGGAGAAGGCAGAGATAGGATTTAGCTAAGTTTTCCATTTCTTAGTTTAGGTTTTCTTTTCTTTTTATGTAACTTGTATGTAAGCTTAGGTTAGATGAAGATTCATGTAAGTAAGAGAGAGAGGCTGATGTTGAGAGTGACACCGATGTACCCTCCTCCTTTCTTCCATTGTTTCAAGCAATAAAGGTAAACATTTGTTTATGTTCGTCTCTTTTCTTTTAGTTTCTTTTCTTTTCCTCTTTCTACTTTACCTCTGTTTGTTTTTATGAGAATGCAAGTGAATTCTGAAGCATAAGTATAACAAAGTCTTTGTGAGTGCCAACGATACTTCATGAAGATATTCTCCTCCTCAAATCCGTATCACTTCATTCTTGCCGGGCTTGATGATATAATGCGAACGGGGACTGAGCTCCATCCTATGTCCTATGCGTTGAATGCCTCCAAAGCAAGGTAGAACATGCAAGGTTTCCAAGTAAGTCATCAACCAAACTAAGGTAAGTATTTCTTCAATTTTCTTTCTTTTCTTTTATTTCTGTAAATTAAATCATCAACAACATATCTTCCAAATCGCTTCTTTCCAAACTCATTTGTACATAGTCGCTTTCTTTCCCCTTTCTTTGTAAATAGTCATTCTCCATTTCTCTCCACCTTCTTCATCTCTCATTTTCTTTCTAACTTTAACATAACTTTCTTTTTTCATTTTCATTTCTTTAAACAAAGAAGAATCTTCGTTTTATCTTCATTAAGATTTCAATTAAAAACCTTGAACGCTTCTATCGCAAACCCTCCTTGTGGATCACGACCCGCATAGCCACTTGCTATAGCGGTAAGAATTGAGCACTTACACATCTTTATTTCTAAATCTAAAATTTTGTATTTTTTGTGCAGGTTTAAGCCCACAAATGTATATCATGCATATAAAGATAAACACAATAGAAGCATGCAAGATATAAACAATAGACAAAGAGAGAGAGAGAGAGAGAGCAATCGCAAACACAAGGGATTTATTTCGAGGTTTGAGCACACTTGCTCTACATCCCCGCCTTCGACACACGAAGGATTTCCACTAAAATCGATCCCACCGGATCACTCGGTGCCGCAACACCTACAAGCTCTCGGACTCTCTAGCCCGTACACACGCAAGCCAACCGGCTCGCCGAGGCCGCACCTCAAACAAGAGTTCGCACCCGAACTCGAAACAACCGAGTCCACTCTAGGACCCGAAACAATGCGAACACAACCGTCCGCCTTCTCAAAGAACAAAGTAGAACTTTGGTGATCACAACTCTTGATCACCTAAAATCCTCTCACAACAAAACCCTATAGGTAGATATAGCAATGGATAGCTCAAGTGGGTGTGTGAGAAAACAAGGATGGAAATTGTGGAGGAAAACTCAAGAAATCTCTTTTAACACTCTTGATAAAAACTCCCCTTTTGATTGGAAGTATTAGCTCTCAATTTAGTGGAGAAAACTCTTTTAAACAAGTGGGAAAAACTGGCTCAAAGTCCACTAAAAATCTTGTAGAAAAACAATGCCCAAACCCAAATTTATAGGCTAAGAAAAACTAGCCGTTGGGGTTTGTCAGGCCTAACGGTCGGCCGTCCGGTCGGCCAGCCAACGGTCATATTTCAGACCGTTTGAGCCATCGGTCGACCGGGCGGTCGACCGAGCCAGGATACAGAGAGCAATCTCTCTGTCCGGTCGGCCGCCCGGCCGTCCGGGGCCTTCCCAGAGAGCAGAGCTCTCTGGACGGTCGACCGGGTCGGTCGGCCGGCCATCCTGCAGAACTGGCGTGCACGTCTGTGCACGTCGGTCGACCGGGTCGGTCGACCGGCTATAGCCAGGACAGAACTGAAATAGGGATTTGAAACTTTATCTTTTTGGCTAAAATAAAATCCCATAAAATCACAGAAAATCTATAAAAATAGTTTTACCAATATACTTTGATAAACAAACATGCTTGCTCAAAATTAAGGCATGTTATAAAAGATTTGGACTATTTTTGTAAGTTGGAAATATTGGTTCAAATGACAACATGTATTTTTCTAAAACTTGTTTTCCAAACTTCTTCATGATACAAAAACAAGATATTTTGAATTAAAGCATAGTGTGTATGGATATGATCCACTACACAAATAAGATATCTATGTTTTTGACATTAAGCTCTAAATATGATTTTGGTTAAAGCATAATACTTGAATACCAAAAACCAAAATGATATTTTGTCAAAGAGAAAAAATCTTTTCTAAAACAAACTAAATCAAGTGTGTGTGTGTATATATGTACTTGAGCAATCCACCAACTACTCTATCCTTTACATTTTATCTAAAAATAAAATCTTCTAAAACAAACCTAGACACAAGTCTTCATCTTCTTGAAGTCTTCACTTGAAGCCTTCTCATCTTCTTGACTTGGTCCAAACACGATCCAATGGCTCTTGGATCAAACCGTGCTAGCTCCAAAACATGACTTCAAATCCTTTGTTGAAGCTAAGCACCTACTAAGATCTTGATCATAAATCTGTCACTAATTAAACACAAGATCATTAATACTATAACTACATGAGTTGATCATCATCAAAATTGAAACGATTTCAAAATATGTTGGACTCATCCTCTCAGCCAAAATTTCAAGAGTCCTACTTATTTTTTCCAGTCTCACTGATTCAAAATGAACAACCATTAATACTGGACTTGAATATGGAACCCTTGCGTGAGTCTGATCAATAATCGCAAAATCTGATGATCTTACAATTTCTCCACACTTTCCAAAATCAACTTCCTTACTCACCTTTTTAAGAAAAACCAATTACAAAGAGTATGAAAGACATGATTCTAAATCTAAATTCTGTTACATGGCCTATTAGTAGGTTAGACTCACTTATGAACGAATTGATCATTGAGAGCGAGGAAAGTCTTTCTTGTTGACCTTTGACCGATCCTTATATCCCTAACTCTACTAATTGGACGCATGAATCAAGTCATTTTGGAAATCCAGTTTCAATTTCATCCTACCAACCTGAACTTGACAACATCAACCTCTTGACATTTTGGCATGTTATCATTTTCCTAAAATTGAACTTGAGCTTGCAAGTGATCTTGAACCTCATGTTGGTGATTCTATTTCACTTTTTGATTCAATAATGACTCCAGTATCTTTACCAGATTTTTTTTCTCTATTCCAGAGTTAACATTGAATCCTGTACCAGTACACTGTGAAATTGAATCACCAATATCTTATGATCACACTTCATTAATGGGAAAAGTGTGTGAACATCAATTCTTGGGTTTGGACCCTATTTTTGAACCAATTTCGACTCTCATTGTTGGCTCTCAACTTGATCTGAGTTAAATTCCCGAGTCGGTATTGATTTTTGTTCCTGATCCATTTGAGTCCAAATCTATCATCTTCCAAAATTACACTTCATTGTTGGACAAGGCTGTTGAAGAAAATGACTCAGTAATTATTTTTGATAATTGAAAATTAGATGGGGATAAGTTTTTAAATAAGATCATTCAGTCAATCATTCTTTTAATTGGGTCACATTAGAGAGGTCACTGGTGGGTTTCTACAAGATCCACGATGTCTTGATTGGGTAGCAACGCTTGGCCCAGTCAGACCACCACCGGAACCACCACCATGAGGTAATTTTTCTTCTTTTCCCTATCTTGCAGACCCCTACATTTCTTGAGATTCTTAGGTGGTTGCATGCTCTGAATAGCTCTGATCTTGTCCAGGTCAAGATGGATTCCTTTTGAAGTGACAATGAATCCCTGGAACTTGCCCCTTGAAACACCCGAGAAGGACTTTGTTAGGTTCATTTTCAGCTGACAGGCTCGCATTATATCGAACATTGTTTTTAAATCACGAAGATGGTCATTTTTATCTTGACAGCAATGTCGTCGACATAATACTCTACCATTTTTCAGAGGTGCTCATGGAAAATTGTACTCATTGCACATTGGTAGGTTGCTCCAGCATTCTTTAATCTGAAAGGTATACAATATAACAGAATATCCCCAACGGTGTTCCGAATGAAGTATGCCTTTCATCTTCTGGGTACATCTTGATCTGGTTATACCCTGAGAAGCCATCCATAAAAGACATTCTCTCAAAGCCACAGGTATTATCAATCATGACATCAGTGATGGACAGTGGGAACTCGTCTTTAGGACAGGCTGCAATAAGATTGCGGTAGTCAATACAGATCCAGATTTTTCCATTCTTTTTAAGAATGGGGATAATGTTAGCAACCCAATCCGGATGCTGCTCCTCCAGTATGAAACTACATTCGATGAGTTTATGAACTTCAGCTTCAATAGTTTCCATGATGTCAGGTTGAAACCACCATTGCTGTTGTTTCACTGGCTTGATGTTAGGCTCAATGTTTAATCGATGCATGGCTATTTTTTGCGGATCAATACCGGCCATATCTTCATAATTTCATGCAAAGACATCGATATACTCTCGTATAAGAGCTTTCAAATCTTCTCTTTCTGTAAGTGATAAACTTTCACTTATAAAGATAGTTTTAGGGTGATCTCGACTCCCCACATCAACCTAAATTACTCTATCCTTAGTGGGCGGTTCACGTTGTTCAAATCGCTTCTCCCACTGGAGATTGAGTTGTTGAGCCCATGGCTCAGTGTCAAACATTTCAATAGCCTCCTCATGCTCTAATTGATTGATTGAAGTCATATTGATGAAGAGGTTTTTGAAGGCCACCCCACACTGACATCTGATTTTCACTCAGATGAAATGGAGGAATGTGACGGGAGAGATTCGTCTTCTTCGAGCTTAAACATAGCGGGAGGTGTAACATATCCCAACCCCTGCATGTTTTATCGTAATAATTTGCTGGCTTCCCTTTCGGCATGAAAGTTCATAGAAGACCACGTCGTCCCCTTCCGAAGTTCAAGCCATTCCCACGCTGTAAATTATACCCCATTTTCTCATCATTAGGTGCGCTGATTGTGAATATTGGAAAATTTGCAAGGACTATCAGTCCGAACCCGAGTCTGTAACTACAGACATTTGGGGTTAGACCCTACCGAATATTATAGGTGATGGACTCCTTTTGGATGGAGGGATCACATAGACAGAGCCTTCTCCACTGTCTACAGGGGCACTTGTCACGCTTCTCATCGACAAGGGAATGTGCAGGGAGGTATTGTCTATAGATTTAAACAAATCAACACTCACAGGATAATCAACAGTGACATTCTCATTGATTACCCATTCACCATCATCCTCAATGGGATTGTTACATATAGGATCGCTAAAATATGCTATAATTGTTTTGAAGAAAGAGTAGCCAACGTGTCTTCCTCTGACTCCGAATCCACTTCATTGCCGCTATCGTCATCTACAAGCAGCGGCTCTTTTGCTACTTCGTTAGCTTCCTGATAGAGGAGAGCATCAATAAAGTAGTTTTCAACTAGCTTGAATGGCTGTTTTTCAACAAACATTGTTCATACTATTACATTATATTCCACATACTTAAAGCACTAATGCAAAGTGGAAGGAACGATCCAATTAGCATGAATCCAAGGCCGCCTAAGGAATAAATTGTATGACGAGTCAGCGTCGATGATGTAACATGTCACTTCCAATTTTAGCTCTCCAATTCAACAGCGAAGCTGAATCTTTCCCAATGGATGACTACTTCCTGCATTGAAGCCATATATCGTAGTGGTCGTTGCTGATAATCTGTTTAGCAGTATCCTAAGAAATTAGAAGAGCTTTTTAGGGATGATGCTGAGTGCAGACCCTGGATCAACTTTTACCCTCTTAATGTACGTTGAGCCGATGTGTCCAGTATAATATAAGGGTCGATCGTGTTTATTGTCTTTGAGAAGCATGTCCTCAGCAGTGAAGGTGATGGCAGGCATTTTTAGCTGTATATGATGACATTCAGGGCACAAAGGTTGACTGTCATTTTCAGAGGCCTCTGGCATATGTATAAGAAATGATTTTGAATTAGCCAGTGCGTCCTTGAGTGCCTCTCTTGTCTCTTTCGAGAGGCGAAGCGGGTCGTATATAGTGATCTGAGCTGGAAATTGGCTAGTTGTGCCAATATATCAAAGTGAAAGGGGCATCAAGTCCCAGACCTGAAGTTTTCTTCAACACTCGATCAAACCAGACTTCTTTCTACTTTTCTTTTCCTGGCATTGGAACTGAAGCCAGAACAGGTATTTCCGCCGATGTCGTTAGCTATTGTGTCTCGTCAGTGGTCTTCTCGTACTGCCTCAGGTATGATTTCTCAGACTGAGTACCTGTTGGTTGGGGTACAACGTCCTGTGCTGGCAAAGCATGCTTCTCATCTTCAGAGTCACTAAGAGAAGCTACTGTTATGTTGTCATCATCTGGCAAGACAGAGACGACGCTGCAGGATTTTCCCTTTGGCTTGGATTTTTTTTGAGTCCCATTGTTTATCTTTGGCAAGATCTGGGTCATGATTTCCCCAGTCTTCAATGTCAGTGAAAGGAGACATTTAGACTCCTGCTATTTTTCTAAAGGATTACTTACCTCCATTCGTGCCTTTGGTGCTAGAGTATGTCTGTCGAGGACAGTAACTTTCGAAAAAGTGTCAAACTCAAGAGTTACCATGTTTGCAGTGACTTTCTTGTGTTCTGACTTTAAAGTCAGAACTCTGACATCGATCAAAGCCTGAATTTTGTCCTTGAGGACAAAGTATTTGTTAGTAGGATGGTGAACTATTCTATAGAAGAGGCAATAGTTGGGATCGCTTGTGCGTCCCACTTCATTAGGGCGTCGAATCTCTCGCAGCTTCAACTTATTACCCTTTTGGAGCAAATAGAATATTGTAACCACCTGCTCATCTCTGAAGGAGTACTGTTTCGGAGGAAACTTGAACTCCTGATTACTGGCACCACTCTTCTTGGGTTTTGGAGGAGTTTCCCCTGATAACTCCACAGACATGGTTTCTTTCCCTTTTGATTGGGAAGACTGTGCTATTTCACCGCGTCCTTTATTGTTCATACCCCATTTCTCTTTAGGCATAGAAGGTTCAAGCCTTTTAGCCGACTTCTTGGCTATTTCAGCTTGCTCAATAAGCTATTTCTAAATCTTTCAATGTAATCACAGATTGATTCTCCTTTCTTTTACACTGTGAAAAAAGGTTTATCCATGGTTACCTCGGTGTCATCCTCATAGAAGCGAGAGAGGAACCGAGTCTCCAAATTGATCCAAGAATTTATGGAGCCCGATGGAAAGCTTCTAAACCAGTCGAAGGCCACTCCTTTGAGAGTACCGATAAACAATTTGGCCATGATAGCATCATTATCTATTACAATACCAATCTGGGACCAGAAGTAATAGATATGTTGGTTCGATGAGCTCTTACCATCATACGTATGTAACGTAGGTGGCTTGAATTTCAGTGGGTATGGCACTGAATCCCATTCAAGTGGGTAAGGGCGAGTCATACCTACCTTCTTCAGCTCATCCCTCTGAGCTAGGGATGCAATCTGAGCCTGAATGTCTTTAATGACCTCAGCATCATTTGAATAACTTTCCTTTGACTTCTCAGTCTTAGGTCATTTATCATCATTATGTTCCTCCTTATTATGATTGCTCCCAGTGTCATTGTTATCCGGTTAGTTAGGAGATTAGCTAGCATCTGTTGAATATTATCCAAAGCTTCTTGCTGTGCCTTGGAAGTTTGTTCTTGAGCCTCCATTCATTGGCGAAGGTCATCATTGTTGTTTTCAGTCATGTTAGCTGACACTCTGCCAGTCTGCACAAAGCTGACTGTTGCTGAAGAGGCATATCCACTGGCCTCTCCCTCATCATCAGACTATTGGAAGAGACTTTTCAGTGGTTCTGGTAACATCACCCCAGTTGAAAAGGATGGTTGTTCGTAATTATAGAGTATTGCTACCCTGGATCTTGTGCCTCAGAAAGTGCCTTCTTGTCCTACTAAGACTTGGCCCAAACCGGGACTATAGTCTTAATCTGGAGAACTGAACGAAAGAGAGTTTGTATCATGTCTCCGTCGTCTGGCCATAAGCGTTTCGCGCCCCCTTCCTATCATGTTGATGGATGCTGAGGGAAGATCTAGCACGTTTCATGCTCTGTTCTTTTTCTGATGCTTAACAGGGGCTTGAGTAGATAGTCAGCTGAAAACTGACTGTCAGGCTGGAAGAGTGGATGGGACTGGCCCTAGTCGGCAATGGACTGAATGAACCGTCACCAACTGGCACCCTGCTTGTTCACAACGAGAGGGAGAAGTATGGCTTAGTTCTTCACAATAGAACTTCCGTTTGTTAGTTAAGAACTCTCGTAGATCAGGATTGACCAAGCTTAAGCAATCAGTATAGAGACTCGAGGGGGTCACGCACTAGGCTGTTCAAGCTGGAGAGCTCTAGTGTTGAAGCTTCTCTTTTTAACTGCAGGTGAAGTTAAAACAACTCCACCTGTAATATTAGCTTCGCTCGATGAAGCTAAACTTTTAGCTCCGCCTTTAAGTGCGAGCTTAGCACTAGAAAGAGTTGGGAGCAAAGTCGTGGTAGCGTCACTTTTAACGCACAATGGCACTTTGATCTTCACATTGTAGCGAAGGTGATTAGCACTACACAATGCTTTAATTCTAGCCTTGCGACTAGGAACTTTGCTAGTACCCTTAGGTGTTGCAGCTTCATAAGTAACGCTATCAGCACTTGGGGTTACACTCTTAACTTCGCTCAAAGAAGCAAAGTTAGCACTGGAAACAAGCGCTCTCTGGTTAGGCAAAGCCAATGAGGCTTCACGTCTACCTCTGCGTTGTGCTCCAAATTTAGCCGCACAGCTACGGGGACTTTGAGTTCCTCGTTTGAAGCTGCATAAGCAATGCCATCAACACTTAGGGACGCTTTGCCCTTGTCTTCGCATGAGAGGCAAGGTTGAGCTTCAACATCATATAAAGCCTCGCGCACAGAGGCTCTTGGCTTCGCCCTCCAGATCTACTTGCTCTGAGCAGTCTCAGGTTCACGTGGAGTCTGTTTGGCTTTGCATAGGCCGTCATGTTGACTTGAAGTCAACTTTGCCTCAATTGAGACTGAGGGGAATTGGAGCAAGGTTTGCTCAACCGCTCATTCGACTGGTATATGTTTGGACACAGGCTCAGTTAGAGCTGCTTTCTGATCTGTAGCCAGTGGAGCTTTGGCTACGGAGACTGTCCTATGATTCCGTGCATGGAGTGCTAGACCACCTCCAGAGAGGAGTTCCTCGAACTTCTCTTGGTCAAAGTAGATGGCCAAATTTTTGGCAATGATGGGTTCAATACTCTGACCGTTGCATTGCGACATCATCTCCTTGTTACAGAAGAAGGCCCTATTCCCCAGCAGAGTCGCCATCTTATTTTCCATTAAAAATTGATAGAGGAAAACTTACAAAAAAGGATCGATGAGCGAAATTACAAGTAATTCTTTAAAAAAAGAAAAAACTTACAAGTAGATCTCCTCTGAGATTCTGGGGAAGTATGCCGGTGGGAATCTTATCAGCGCGCGATCACTTTATCCCGTTGACGATGTAATCGGTCAGATGTTCAAGCTCCCTTCTCGCTTGGTTCTAGAAATCCTTTGATGGTAGAAGACATGTTGGGACCCTAAATGAAAGAGAGTTGAGTCTCTGGGGATTTGAAAGCTTAAAGGCAAGAGGATACTTTTGGGCTAAAGGTCTCTTAGATCTCCCCAAATTTTTCAGCCCTTCTTCTTTCTTACAAGGGGCTATTTATAGCAAAAATAGGGGTGTCACTGCCCCTTGAATTCAGCAAGACTGAATCAGTCTATTAGCTTCGTACGAGATTCGAAATAGCCTTACCGCGAGGCTAAATGCAAGCTTCAGGTGAAGCTGGGAGGTTCGTGCTAGCTACTGATAGCCATTGTAGTTTAATCATCTCCACTTAATGTGGGACGAAGTGGGCGGATGCAACCACCCACTTAAAGTGGCATTAACCCCTCTAAAGTAGTGGGGTTCACCCATTAATCCCTCATGGGATTTTAAAATGATCAACTGATGACCAGGAAAAGCTCGTGACGGAGGTATGCAAGAGTTTCATGTGAAGCTCACCTTAAAAAACTTCAGGCGAAACTATATTCAAGGCTTCAAACGAAGCTAGAAGTTAGGTCATTTGATGAGCTTGGTGAAGCTAGAAAGTTAGTTGAGAGCAGAGATGGACCACACTTTCAGTAAAGTTGGTGAGAAAGCTTCCAGCGAGTTAGCCCTCAGCGGGGCTGATTGAAGCTTCATGTGAAGCTAGTGGCTTCAGCCATTTAACAAGGCTATGAGCAAAACTAGGTCCCTTTTTGGGCTCACACGAGGCTAGGTGTTTGAACAGATCTAGCCTTATAGGCCTGCTTTGGCCTCTGAAGTGGGCATAACCTGGTCATCAGCTCGTCCATGACTCTGACTTTTGTAAATGTCGCTGAGTGTAGACGTCGTTCAGATTGGATGAAATGCTGCCCGAAAGCTTGTCTATTTGGAGTGTCAACAATAAGCATGCAGGATATTAAACACAAGTGAGTAGAGAGAGATGATCAATCGCAAACATGGAGAATTGTTTTAACGTTCGAGCCACTTGCTCTGCGTCTCTGCCTTCATCGCAACAAAGGATTTTCACTATAACGATCCCGCAAGATCACTCTGTGCCGCAACACCTACAACAAGCTCCCTCAAGAACTCTTGGACCCACAAGTCTCTCACTTGTTCTCGCAAGAACAATACACCACATGAACCAGCAAGTTTGCCAAGGCCGCAACCTCTACAACTCCTCCAAATTACAAATTAAAACACTTGGTGATTTTTTCTCTTGATCACCAACAAACACACTCACAACAAGGATCCTAGAGGATGAACATAGCAATGGAAAGCTCAAGCTTGTGTGAGAAAACAAGATAGAAGAGGAAGTGGAAAACTCAAGAAAATTCTTTTGAAAAGATCAAAATAAACACTCTTGATAAACTCTCCTTTTGATGTAAAAGTTAAGCTCAAAAACTTGTTGAGAAAACTCTATTAAATGTGGGAAAACCTACCTCCAAAAATCTCTAAAATCTTCCCCAAATCTGGCCAAAAAACCCCTAATTTATAGCCATCAGAAAACTAGCCATTAGAGGGCCAGATGACCTGTCAGTCAACCGACCGGTTGACCGGCCAACGGTCATAAAAATGACGGTTGGGGTTGTTGGTCGACCGCTCGGTCGACCACCCCCAAACCACTTGCCCTGCCGGTCGACCGACCAAACCCTAGAGTCGGTTTGATCAAGTTAGTCGAACGCTCGGTCGACCGGCCTTAAAGCCAAGGGCTTGTGCATGTTTTTGTGCATGTCGGTCGACCGGTCGGTCGACCGCTAGCAACCCAAATTAGGGTTTTTCAGGTTTAAATCTTGAACTTGTAAAACCCTAAAGATTCTAATAAAATTCCATAAAATCCACAAAAATAAGTTTATTGAAATGCTTTGAAGTATAAATATGTGTGATAAAAAGTCAACACATATTATAAACAATTTGAACTATTTTTGAGGCATAGAAATTTAAGCTTAAACCAATAACCGTATTTTTCAAAAACTAACTTCAAAATGAAAAATGATTTTTTCAAAACTTATACAAATATAAAAATAAGATATTTAAACACATTTGAAGCATAGTGTGTATGAAAATGATCCAATACTCATAATAGATGAATTATACTAGTTTTTGACAACAAGCTCAAAAATAAGTTTTGATAAATACAAAACTTAAACACATGATATAAACTTATCAAAATACGTATATAAACAATATAAAGCAATATTGTGTATAGATGAAATCCAATACACATATAAACCATGTAAACTTGTTTTGATGAAATCTATTCATGAAACCAAATGGTGTATTCTTTGAAACTCAAAACCAAAACTATATTTTCTAATAACTAAAACTATTTAACCTGAAAGTTATGAAATATTTTGTGTGAGTGTATATGAGCTTATGCAATCCACAACTAATCTATCATTTACATTTTATCTAAAATAAAAATCTTAAAACTTAAAAACATGGAATCAAGTCTTCTCTTGAAAATCATCTCTTGAAAATCTTCTTCTCCACTCTGACTTGATCCAAACTTGATCCATGAGCTAGATTCCTCTTTGAGTACTTGATGCGATCTTGAAGCGCGAACTCTTAAATCAACACATGCTAGTTTCAAAACTTGACTTCGAATTCTTTATTGAAGCTAAACACCGACTAAGATCTTGATTGAATATCTGAAACTTATTAAACACGAGATCATCAGTACTATTACTACATGAGTTAATCATCATCAAAACTAGAGTGATGGGCTTTTGGGCCAACAATCTCTCCCTTCTTGATAATGATAACTCATGAAATTATATATGCATGGATTAGAGATAAGCTTCATAGAAACTCCCCTTAACTCATGTATAACAAAAACATAAAGATATTCAATGAAGCACATAAATAATATATTAAACAAAAATAAATATATATGCATAAACAAAAATAAACATGCATATATAAACTCCCTCAATTCTTCTCCCCCTTTTTGTTAACTCATCAACAAAGGGGTGAAGAAAAACAAACAAGATAAATGTATATGCGATATAAATTCATGAAGAGAAGAGACGTTAAGTTAACTCCCCATGCATACATGCATTACATGAAGAAGGGATGACTAAACTCTAACCCACATAAGCATAATATACAATGTATAGACGGGGATGTTAAGCTCCCCCTACACACGTGTACCATACAAAGAAAAGAGGTCAAGCTCTTCTTTATATAAAATACACATAACATGAATCTACACATAGAGGAGATGTTAAGCTCCCTTTGCATATAAGTAATACATTTCAAAACAAATTTTCATTACTATTTAAAACAAATTTTGATACCAATTAAAACAATTAAAACAAAACAACAAATTTTGATACACTTGTAATCAACAAAAACAAATTTTGTTAAATCAATAAACATAAATATTAAGATACTAATAGAAGATTTTGATATCACTTGAAATCAACAAACAAATTTTGATAAATCAATGAAATTATTTTAAGTCAAAGAATTTTTCTTCCCTCTTTTTTGAAATGATGCATAAGCTTGTAAAAAATATCAATTAACATTTAGATCTAACTCAAGCTTTAGCAATTTATGCTATAAAGAATATGTATTAACATTTTTAATCTTACACAAGAAATCATATATATGTATGTATAATCAATTTAAATACCAATTGAAATATGATGCATACATATATAGAAAACAAGTATGAGTATACAAAAATCAATATTCATGATAATCTAGCTTATAACTCATATCATCCACCATATCATACACTATTAATTAAGGCACAGAAGGTATGGTCGCCCAAAAAACCGCCCTTAGAAGGTAGGGATTTTCAAAGAATAAGATTTGCAAATAATTTTAGTATAGCTTGAAAAATACTACCAATTGAAGAATACGAAACTTGTTTAAAATAGTTTTGAAAACTAGTTCAAGATCCTTCAAACATGAAACCAATCATATATTTTATGAAACATGTATATTACATGAGAGTTATCACTCAAAATCTATAAAGTATAAACATGTGCTCATGAATACGAAATCATGAGTAAACATAAAGTTGAGTGTACAATAGTCATGTGAATAACATATTTATGAAATGAATCAATAAGGCTCAAAAACAAAAATAAACATGAAATTTTTTTCTAAAAAAACATGATATATATCATATAATTATGCAAGACTCATGAAAATTAGGACATAAATGTACAATCAAATATAAAATTGAGTATGCAAATGAAATACAAATGAAATAAAGCATGTATAACATGTAACTCAAAAATTGTACATGTATAACATAAGTTTTAATAAGATTTGCATATAGACATATGAATAAATGTTTAAATCAATATATGCTTTAACTAAATCATATAAAAACATGAATCAACCAAAAAAATAGGCATGTAAATCCATTAGAAAACATGAATACAATTTTTAAAAATACATGCATAGTTTAGACAACCAATCAACTCAACTATAAGCATTTAAAAGTATTTAAAATGTGGAGTATGAAATGGTTACCAATACCAATGTAGACAATCTATTTCTTCAAAAATGAGGTGGTCCTCCCACCATACTTGATCGCGATGTATCAAATGGGTTTTCAAACTCCAAATGTATTCACTACCAAGGCACCAATCCTCTCACGTCTTGTGATAGCCCACACCTACATCAAAAATAAGTGGTGTGAATTTTGGTACCTATATCTTTTTAGATCAACAGGGTTAGTAACATTAGGAACCCAAATATTTTTATTTATAAAATTTAAAGAATTTAATCTATCAAAATAAAATTTTGCAAGATGGCTTTTGCAGCTACCATGTGCACATGTGTACACTCTAGCATACAAATGAGTGTGATGAGTATGAGCATGGTGTGGATGAGATGTATGCCGTGGGGGTATGTGTATAAATACGTGGAATTTGTTTCTTATGAAACATTGATTTCAATCTAGAGTGATTAATTGCACATTGGCTCAAAGTGGAGCCCAAATAATTAATATTTTTCTTCATAATTGATATTTTAATTTTAGAAGAAGAAACATGAGCATGAGAAACAAAATTCATTTTCTCGTTAGAAATAGAAATATTTTTTTCTTTTAAAATAATTTTCTTTTTCAAAGAATCATTATCCTTTAAAACAATCTATGTTTCTTTAGAAATCAAATTCATTTGATTTTTCAAAGATTTATTTTCTTTTAAAATAATTTCAAAATTAATTTGAAAAGAATCTTTTTCTTTTAACAAAGATTTATTTTCTTTTTTCAACTTATCATTTTCAATCTTTAACAAATCAAATTTTTTAAGAAGTTATTGGCAAAACATAGTAAGTTCATCATATGGCACCTCAACTTCTTCATCATGCTCGGAGTCAGAATTTACCTTAAGGGGGTCATCTCCTTGGATCATGTAGCACATGTTGGAAGTATCACTTCCTTCATCCGAGTCACTATCCTTATGATATTGCATTTGTTGACCAAGAGTGTGAGAGTGTTCCATACTACAAAAACCAAATCAATATTAGCAACTCTAGATAAATAATTAACATTTAGGATTGACTTTAAAGTATGGATGGCTTTCGCATTAGCCTCAAGATACTTACCATTTGAAAAGTATGAATCAAAAATGGTGGCAAGATAAACATGAATTCTTAGGGCTTTAAGATACATAGACTTCTTAACTTTCCAAGTTTGGAAGTTAAGGATATCAACATAGGAGGTGCAATGAAATCCATGTGTGTGTATAAACAGATATTGTGATTAGCAAAATAAGAATCTTTAACTCTAGATTGTTAGACCCAAATTAAGAGCACCAAGCTCTGATACCACTTCTAGTCACCTAGAGGGGGGTCTAGGGGACGTGCTAATCAAATGCAAAATAATACAGAATTAAAAACTAATTATACAAACTAAAACTATTATACTTACACACAAAGTATAACCAAAGAATGAAGCCGAATTTTGATGAAAGGCTCTGGACTATCTCCTCAAGATTCCTCTAGATTAAGACTTAAGGTTCTGCTATAGCTCTTTTGGTTAAATACAAGTGTGAGCACAATTACAATATCAAGCATATAAGTAATAAACAATAATAACAATGCAAGATATCAAACAACCCAAGCAAGTATATCTATTAAGCACAAGCAAATATCAAGAATATAAAAGATATAAATGATATAAGCATGCAAGATATTAAACACAAGTGAGTAGAGAGAGGAATGAGCAATCATAAACACGGGAGAATTATTTCGAGGTTTAAGCCACTTGCTCTATGTCCCGGCCTTCACCGCAATGAAGGATTTCCACTATAACAATCCTGAAGATCACTCGGTGCCGCAACACCTACAATGAGCTCCCTCAAGAACTCTTGGACCCGCAAGTTCCTCACTTATTCCTGTAAGAACAATACACCATACGAACTCGCAAGTTCACCGAGGCCGCAACCTCTACAACTCCGCCAAATTACAAATTGAAACACTTGGTGATCTCTTCTCTTGATCACCAATAAACACTCTCACAACAAGGATCCTAGAGGATGAATATAGTAATGGAAAGCTTAAACTTGTGTGAGAAAATAAGATAGAACAGGAAGTGAAAAACTCAAGGAAATTCTTTTTGAAAAAGATCAAGATGAACACTCTTGATAAACTCTCCTTTTGATATGGAAGTTAAGCTCAAAAATTTGTTGAGAAAACTTTGTTAAAAGTGGGAAAAACTAGCTCCAAAACTTCTCTAAAATCTTCCCCAAATCTGGCCAAAAGACCCATAATTTATAGATATCAGAAAACTAGCTGTTAGGGGCGAGATGATCTGTCGGTCGACCGGCTGGTCCACCAGCCAATGGTCATGTAAAAGACCGTTGGGGTTGCCGGTCGACCGCCTCTAGGCCACTTGCCATGTCGGTCGACCAACCAAACCCGAGAGTGAGTTTGATCCGGTCGGTCGGTCGACCGACTCTAATGGCAAGGGCTTGTGCACGTTTCTGTACACGTCGGTTGACCGATCGGTCGACCGCGTCAACCGAGCCATGCTTCGGTCGACCGGTCGGTCAACCGCTAGTAGCCCAAATCAGGGTTTTTCAGGTTTAAAATCTTGGACTTGTAAAACTCTAAAAATTCTAATAAAATTTCATAAAATCCACAAAAATAAGTTTATTGAAATACTTTGAAGTACAAATATGTATGATTAAAAATCAACACATGTTACAAGCAATTTGAATTATTTTTTAGGCATAAAAATTTAAGCTTAAACTAAAAATCATATTTTTCAAAAATCAACTTCAAAATGAAAGACGATTTTTTCAAAACTTATACAAATACAAAAATAAGATATTTAAACACATTTGAAGTATAGTGTGTTTGAAAATGATCCAATAGATATAATAGATGAAATATACTTATTTTTGACAATAAGTTCAAAATAAGTTTTGATAAATACAAAACTTAAACTCATGATATAAACTCATCAAAATAAGTTTCTAAACAATATGAAGCAATAATGTATACGGATGAAATCGTATACACATATAAACCATGTAAACTTATTTTGATAAAATCTCAAACCAAAACTATATTTTTCAAGAACTAAAACTATTTAACATAAAAGTTTTAAAATATTTTTTTTGTGTGTGTATATGAGCTTGAGCAATCCACAACTAATCGATCATTTACATTTTATCTAAAATAAAAATCTTAAAACTTACAAATATGGACTCAAGTCTTCTCTTGAAAATCTTTTTCTCCATCTTGACTTGATCCAAACTTGATCCATGAGGTAGACTTTTCTTTGAGTACTTGATGTAATCTTGAAGCGCGAGCTCTTGAATCAATACGTGCTAACTTCAAAACTTAACTTTAAATCTTTGTTAAAGCTAAAACCGACTAAGATCTTGATTGAATATCTAAAACTTATTAAACACAAGATCATTAGTACTATAATTACATGAGTTAATCATCTCAAAACTAGAGTAATGAGCCTTTGGGCCAACAAAATTAAGTTCACATGTTTGTAATATGTGTTGATTTTTGATCACACATATTTGTACTTTAATGTATTTACATGAACTTATTTTTATATAATTTATTGAGATTTATTGGGATTTAATTGGATTTAAAAAGAATATTTAAAAAATACAAAAATATGGTTTTTAGGCTTCTGCCGGTTGACCGCTCAGTCGACCGCTTACAAGAGAAAATTGTTTTGTCGGTGGACCACCCGGTCGACCAGATGTGCACAGATACATGCATAATGAAAATTTTTCATGTCAGTCGACCGACCGGTCGACTGATAAAAGATACTGCTTTCTATTTATGCATGTTGATCGACCGACCGGTCGACTGCAGAGAGACTCAGTGCTCTTTGTTTAGTTTCGGTCAATCAAGAGGTCGACTGCTAGAGTAGTGCTCTTTGGTTGTTAGGTACGGTCGACCGGCAACCCAAATGGTCATATTTTTGACTGCTGGTGGTCGACCGTCCGGTCGACCGACATGCATAATAAGCCTAGGTTTAATCTCCCAATGCTATTTTTGGTATGGGTCTATAAATAGGGTTTTTTATTAGTATTTTTTACAAGATTTGAGAAGAGTTTTATACCTTATTTTCAAGTGCACTCTTGCCTATTTTCAAAAGATTTTTTAACAAGTTTTTGAGCTTCAAATCCTCATCTTTTAATGTGTTTAATTCAAGTGTTTCGAAGTTTTGAAAAATCAAAGAAAACAAGTTTTTTGGGATTACAAGTTTTGAGCTTCTACTTTCTAAATCTTCAAAGAAGTTTTCTCAATTATTTTCTAAAGTGCTTCATTTCAAAAAAAATTATTTTCTCACAAGCTTAAGTTATCATTGAAAAATCTATCCTTTAGGATCTTGTATTTTGAGATTTTTAGTTTATCTTTGTGGCCACCAAGGATTGTAATCCCTCTTTGCTTTGTGCTTTGGCTTTGTGCCCTTCTCTTGTGTGGAGGAGTATTGGCTTTGTGCCCTCCCTCTTGTGTAGAGGTGATTCGCTTTGTGCATTGACTTAGTTCCTTCTTTTGTGTAGAGGATTGAAGTTGTATCCTTTGTGGAGTTGCTTAGTTTCGATAGTGGATATCCTTCACATGGTGAAGGTGGGGACGTAGAGCAAGTGACTCGAAGCTCAAAACATATCCTTGTGTTTGTGATTGCCTATCTCTTAACTCAACTCTACTCTTCTTTATATCTTGCATTATTATTATTGCTCATATATATGCATACTTGATATTGTACTAACACTTGTATTGAGTCAAGAAGGCTATTAAAGCATCTCAACTCTTAATCTAGAAGAGTCTTGAGAAGTTCTAAAGCCCCTCACTTTATATCAAATTTTAAAGATAGCACGTAAGAGCTCAAGAATAAACATATCAAGAACTCAAGAAGGAGTCTAACTCAAAAGAATCAAATTTGGATCAAGTCTACTTAGAGAAAAAGATTTACTAGAATACTTGTGTCTAGAGTTTGTAAGTGTTTTGAAGATTTATATAGAATAGATTAGTTTTGATAGCTCAAGCTTATATACACACACACAAAAGTTTAGTTTTCGGTTTAACCCGTTCCAATTTAACTAGAATATGTTTTTGGTTTCATGAATAGATTTCTTTAAAACCAAGTTTACATTGGTTTATATATGTATTGAATTTCACCATACACATTGGTGCTTCTATTGTGTTTAAGAAACTTATTTTGATGAGTTGATTTCATGAGTTTAAGTTTCATTTTTATAAAAAGTTATTTTTATGAAATATATTATTAAAAACAAGTTTATGTCGTTTTATATATGTATTAGATTCTATCCATACACATTTGACTTCAATTGAGTTTCAATAGCTTATTTTTGTATTTATACAGGTTTTTGGAAAAAAAAGCTAGATTTCTATTTAAAAATTTAGTTTTTAAAAAAATGTCATTTTATTTTTAAGATTGAAATTCTTTATCTCAAAAACAAGTTCACATATTTATAATATGTGCTGAATTTTATCACATATTTGTACTTTAATGTATTTACATGAACTTATTTTTGTAAAATTTATTGAGATTTATTGAGATTTAATTGGATTTAAAATGAATATTTAAAAATACAAAAATATGATTTTTATAGTCTGACGACTTTAACTTTGATCAAGTTGTCGAGTCTGCTGTGAATTGGGCCTCGAACCCTATTTCACCAAATGTGGAGCCAACAAATTTGACTCATCCTTCCAGTGAGCCTTCCCCTTCCTTAGAATTGAAAGCCTTACATGCGCATCTCAAGTACGTCTATCTAGGCGAATAAGAGACCTTTCCTGTCATAATTGCCTCCCATTTAAATGACAGGCAAGAAGAGAATCTTAAAACTATTCTGAGAAAATATAGGGAAGCCATTGGTTGGACTATGACCGACATAAAGGGATTGAGTCCAGGCATAGTTCAACATTGTATTCATCTCAATGAAGACACGACACCAAAAAGAGACACGCAGCGTAGGTTAAACCCTATAATGCAAGAGGTTGTTCATGCTGAAATTGTGAAACTCTTAGACAATAACTAAAGGCAAATTTCAACCCAAATGGAAAGGGTCATTCGTGATAGAAACCGTCTACTCAAATGTAGCCTATCGCCTAGCAACTCCAAACGGCGACATACTCATGATGCCGGTTAATGGCAAGTTCCTAAAAAAGTACTATCCTTGATCATGTATCTCACGTTTGATCAGACAAGTACTAGTTATGATCACGTTAACATTAAATCTCTGATCGTTGGGTCAAGTATATATGATGCTTGCATCATATTCACCCCCCTACAACAACATCATTGATCGATAACAGTCGACTATGTTCCTGCTCAGCACGAGCATAATAGTCCTCATCGATCGATAATCGACGACTATGTTCCTGCTCACCAGGAGCATAATAGTCCTCATCGATCGATAACAGTTGACTATATTCCTGCTCAACATGAGCATAATAGTCATCATCGATTGATAACAGTCAACTATGTTCTTGCTCAATACGAGCATAATAGCCGTCATCGATTGATAATGGTTGACTATGTTCCTGCTCAACACGAGCATAATAGTCCTTATTGATCGACAACTATTCAGTGACAGATGGGACTAGCATCGATGATTGAACATTGCGGAAGCACTAAGTCAGCACATAAGAAGCTAGTTAAGCGTTCTAATTGGCATATAAGAAGCTGGTCAAGATGAACGGTGCATGAGAACACAGTCCAATCCTCAACAGAGTTGGGCTAATAAGGCAAGCTAGCTAAATATTAGCTTTTCCACTATCAAAATCCCACGCCCTAAACAGCTAAGGATAGAGAAAAATATTGGCTCTTAAGTCCAATAGAAATTCTCGATAACTCACCATGCTGAGGGAATAGCATGGCTAGCCCAACTCAAATAGTGATTGGTAAAGGCATACCAAATCCGTTGACAGCTGAGGGTTTGCTAAAAATCCTAAGGGACCTGATCCCATTTGATTCCCCTCCAAAACTTCTTACCAATCTTGTCCATGGAATGGTAGGATCATACAATACAATATTCATTTTTCCTGCAAAGTGATCACAAATCAAACCTATCATTTTAATACTAAACCTAATCTGTTATATTTGTAAAAGATTTTTGAACAGTCAAGTCTACAATTCAATTCTTTATTTTACCTCAGGATAAAGAATTCTTGCTATTTTATTCAGTTATAGGTCGGTCATGTCCAGTCAATCACCTCTAAACCTACGAGTCCCGATCTTTAGTCCAGTAGGGACTTTTCATTCTTGCTGTTATGTCTAGTTTGTCACCTCTAAACGGCGGGATTCTAAACTTGGTGGCATCTCAATCGGTCATGTCCAGTTCATCACATCGAACGACAGACAGCCAGGTTCCCTCTTTCACTGTCATGTCCAGCTTATCACCTCTGAATGGTACGACTTTGAATTCGGTAGTCTCTGAATGGTCATGTCCATTTCGCCACCTCTAAAACAATCGGATCCCGAACTTCATCCTTTAGTCCTTCATGGACTTCTCTTTTGCTGTCATTCTAACATTAAACCTCCGAACAGCGGATTACGAGCCTGTGTCTCTTAGTTGGTCATGTCCAGTCAATCATCTCTGAACCAATGAGTGCCCATATCCAATTCACCTTTGCAGTCCCTTGTGGGCTAGTTGCCAAGTTAATACGACTACCTCTGGTAGCGGATTCAAAATTTAACGTGTCTTAGTCTATCATATTTAGTCTATAACCTTTGAATAGACGTGTCCCTAAAACCAGATTCACCCTTTTAAGCTTTGTTGTCATGTCCAGTCAATCATCTCTGAATAGTAAATACTCTGAGATTAGTGGTTTCTTAATCGATCATGTCTAGTTTATCATCTCTAAATCGATAGATAGCTAAGTCTCATTATCCCCAGTCAAGTAGAGACTTTTCATTTTTGTCGTCATGTCCAGTTCGTTATCTCTGAACGATAAAAATCTTAAGTTTGGTAATCTTCAACCGTTTACGTCTAGTTCGTCACCTCTAAACTGACAAACTCTGGACTTCATCACATTTTGTGGTCCGTAGTTCAACAAAACAAGTTGATGTCCTGACGGTCTTTGATCTATTATGTTAATATTTATCTTTGAATAGGAAGATCGTCAGGTTCACTTTATTTCATTCTCATCCCCAGTAAGATTTGAAATGAGTCATCATTCATATTTATTGGTGGAATTTATCAAGTAACTAATTTTATCACGTTTTCAACCTCTGAATATATTAGTTAATATTCTTATGGTATAAGTTGGAAGCCTATACCATTATCTAGTTTCTTTTGAGAGCTAAAATTTAACCTAAAATTACTGCGAACTCAGAAGATAAAGAAAGCAGGGATGCAACAGAAGAGTCAAATAAAATTATGTTTTATTAATTATTGATTCAAAAGAAGAAAAAGAGGGATACATGGATTACAATCTACTATTGTGTTTCGTGGGACTTGATCCTTTCTTCAAGAGTGGCCAGCTTGCTCTTTCTTTCTTCAGTGGCTCTAATGAATACCTGCGATCTCAGCTCGGCTTCATCAAAGTTCGCCATTTGGGACAAACGATCCTCGATCTCTACCAGAGTTGTCCTTTTTACTATCTTCTGCTGCAGGACTTCATCATTCTGGGCTTTGAACTGCTCCAACTGAGCGATCTCCTCGAGATGCATCGGTTCAGCCTTAGACAAGAGATGAATGGCCCTTTTGATCATCTCTTTGGCCTTTTCAATCTTATCCTCAGCATCAAGAAGAGCATTGTTGGAGGCATCGATAGCATCACCTATCTCTACCTTCCTTGCCTCCAAGGACTTCAAGTCTGAAGATACCGCCTTGGCTGCTTCCTGTGTCTCCAGGTGAGCATTCTGCATCTGAGCTGTGAGACATTTAAGCTCTTCGTCTACCGATGGATTTAGGTCCGAGCTGCTAAGGCGATGCCACTCACCTACGTCCCTCTCGAACTTCTCCACCAAAAGCTCTAAGGCAGCACTTGGTCATCCCCTCTGGAATCTCAGATACTCTCAATATTATGAGAGAGGACTACCTTCAGAGCTGCAAATGAAGTGGTCAAGCCCTTCAAAATTAAGGCAATGGATCATTTCAAGCTCTTATAAAAGTTGTCTACCATTTCCTCCACGAATTCTCTCTCAGCTTCAACTACTCCCAGCGAGCAAGTAAACCCCAAAGATAAAACATTCACCGGTTTCACCGTCATAAAAGTGGAAGAAATGGAAAAAACATTGGTTAGAGATGGACGAGGAGTCGCTCGCAACCGAGGGGGAGTCTTCATCGACACCAATACTTCGGCCACGAGGGAAGTAGGGCTGGTGACTACTCCAGAAAGAGCTGGCTCAACAATCAGTGTCAGAGACGTCAAGCTGGTGATTACCCTGAGATCGGTTGTTACCAAAACTAGTGTCATCATGTAAACCACTGTCATCTTGCTAGCAGATTCAGATGGAAGTGTGATCGGTTCTGTCGATAACGTGGAAGGAAGAGCAGCCCTCGTCTCCTCAGCCAGTGTAAAATCACCAGCAATCTGCGGTTGGTAAGGAGGCAAGTTGTAATACAGGACATCCAACTCCGCAACATCCACAGTAGCCGAGGTACTTATCTCCTCCCTGACCTCCCTAGAAAGGCCCGCCGGCTACTTCGAAGTTGATGCAGCCAGAGATGGAATACCTACAAGAGCATTTTGTTAGGGCAAAGGTAAGCAAAAAAAAAGAGCATTTTGTTAGGGCAAAGGTAAGCAAAAAAAAAGAGCAAGCAAGGGTCATTTACAGGTTACTATAGCCTTACCGGAAGGAGCTGCAGTCACGTAGTTATGGCCCCAAACTTAATCGCCTCCTCAATAATGTCCTTGGGGGCTCCCTCGATGGCGGTGCTGACTTCGACTGGCTCAATAGCAGAGACCCCGGTAGTGGCGGGAGAAGCACCAGTTTTTGTCAAATCACCAGAGGCTGGCTCAAGAAGAAGTTCATCAGTCTTGAGGCCTCAGTAATTGTGGCAGTACCCGGTCCTCCTTCACACGCCACTGTAGACTGTCTAAAAATCACTAAGGACAAGTCATCAGAAAGCAGAGTCTATACTCAAGACGCGAGTCTAATCAGAGTCACTCATACAAAATCAAAACGTGAGGCTCAAAACCTACGTCCCAGCTCACTGCAATGCCAAGACGCAGGGCTCAAAGCCCGCATTCTCAACATCACTGCAGTGTCAAAACGCGAGGCTCGAAGCCTGCGTAACAGCTTCACTGCAAGCTAAGAACCAGAGCCCGAAGCCCACGTCTTGCAAAGCTTGAAGCCAGCATTTTCAATAGCTAAAAGCTAAAATGCAAGGCTCGAAGCTCGCGTCCCAGCTTTACTGCAATGCTAAGACACAGAGGCTCAAAGCCCGCGTTCTCAACATCACCGCAGTGTCAAAACGCGAGGCTTGAAGCCCACGTCTCAACATCACCGCAGTGTCAAAACGCGAGGCTTGAAACCCGCGTCCCAACATCACTGCAATGCCAAGACGCAGAGCCCGAAGCCCTCGTTTCAACTGTGGAAGAGCCCTGCATTTCAGTTATAACTGCCCTCATTACCAGGTCAATTGTTGCCCAGGTAATGAGGGAAGTTAACCCCCATCATGGAGGATTTTTAGGGGACAGTTTTACCCCCAAAACCCCTTATAAATAGCTCAATTTTCTATTGAAGAGCGATCGAAGGTTTTGAAGTCAGAAGTTCTGGTCAGAATTTTCAGCCGAGGAATACTGATAAAGAGTTAAACTCTTCTTCCAACTTACTGAGTTCAAGTTCTTGCCAAGTCTCTTTGAGATTCCATTTAGACAGGAGCTGAGCTACTCCGTCCGTGATCCGAAGAGCATTGACGTTCACCCAGTCAATGAAAAACAAGATTCACTTTCCATCGCTATATCAAGAACCCAGCTTTAAACAAAAAAGATATGAGCTTGAGTGTCTTCTCTTTATTGTAATTGAAATTTTTGAGATTGTTGTAATCTTTCATTGATTCAAGGAATTTTTACTTAAACTCCTCCTCAATTTTTCTCGAGTAAACAAGGGATGGCGACTTCGCTGGAGACTAATTTCTCTACTGATGAGCAAGGTGTGGCACAAGGTAATGTCAGCTTCATGGGAAAAACAGTCGAGTCACTTGTCATGGAATTCAACTAGGCAAAGTATGAAGAGTTCCTTTCTTCTGGTTCCAAGAGCCTTAGGGCGCGGCAGTACCACAAGGTCTCCTCGCAGGTCTGCTCTCAAACTTCTTCGGAGACTTTCCCGAAGATAGCCTGCGCAAAGAGCGTCATTTCTGGCCACATCACGCGTAAGGCCCGCGTCAACGTCTCCCAAGAGACCCGCAAGGCCAATGTCATTGAAGACCAATTTAGCCACGCCCTTCCTCTTTCTCAGCTCCAGGTTATCAGGGGTTCCCAACAACCCTTGAAGCATAGCCGGAATGCCGAACATGAACAAAGACGATGCGCACGTCGACAACAGGTGCAAGAAGCTGGAGCAGCTATCTGTCTAGCAGATATAGAATGCAAGGCTCATGTCTGCATCTCTACTGAGTTACGTCAGACGCGCGAAGTCTGCGTTTGGAGACCAAAACGTGAAGCTCAAGAGGTTTGCGTTTCTGAGGCTCTACCTTTCAAATATGATGTTCAGCAACGTGAGGTCCGCGCCTCTTCTCAGAGACATGAGACCCGCGTCTCTACGACAGACCGCGGGACTCAGAGAGTCCGTGTTTCCCAAATGTCGCTAGCTGAACGTGACAATCATCAGCGCGAGGTCCGCATCTCTTCTTAACAGAGGCACGAGGCCCGCATTTTAAAGCCAAAATGTGATAGCCGCGTCTGTTCTACAGAACATGAATTTCTCATCTCTAAACCTTGCATTTCAGATTCGCGACACAAGGATAGTATTCAGAAGCTGAAAAGCCCTCGAAAACTCAAGGCTAGTCTCTTCGATCGCCCTCTGACGGATTTAAGGGATTACTTGACAAAGAAGAGGAGTGCCCATTAAATCGCTCCATCATGTTGCTGTGAACGGCTCATCATAGCAATGCTCTCTGAATACCACTGCAGCTCGCATGTAAGCAAGCAGTCGGTGTTCGAACGATTATCATCTACATCAGTTTCCCGATCAGCGAAAAGGCACCATTCCCACATAAGAAGAACCTTCTCTGACACAGAGTGCCCTGAAGTCACTACGAACATGGTGGGTCCAAGCACTACGCCAAGCAGAAGTAAGGGGGAACAGCCAATAGTCAGCTCTGACGAGTTCGACGTTGAACCGGAAGGAGTGTACCGGTATACTCGCACTTGAACTGGTGTGATAGCCCCAGTTGGCTGCAATGCCCTAGCCCGGGGCAGTGAAGTAAGTGAATCACACTCTGCCATTGCGGAATCGCAGGCCTCAAACTCTTCTCTAGAGAAGGAAGCCTTCGCGTATATGGCAAGCACACCCGAGGAGATGGCCAGGCACTTTGAAAAGCAAGCCCAGGCCCAGAGGGAACAATTCGATACGATTCGCACCCAACAAGAATCTATTGACACCCTCAAGCATATGCTTTCTCAATTGCTTGAGGGTAAGAAAAAGCTGAAGACTAAGACTCTTTCTAGGAAGTCCAAAGGCATACGGAAGGAAGGGAAAAGTTCATCTTCTATACATACCGAGGAAGAGGAGCAGTCCAACTCTGAGTCATCCAAGCCTCCATCCAAAGAAGGAGGCAATTCAGAGAATAGGAGCACTCACTCTAAAAGGATGACTAAACTGGAAGAGCGTCTTGAAGCCCTCACCAATCAGAAAGGTCTCCAAGAAGCATGAGTGGTCCGGTCGTACCCAGTTGAGTGGGATCTCGTCCTGTACCCTCCTAAGTTCAAAGCTCCGACCTTACAAGCCTTCGACAGCAAAGGGTCACCGAACAAACACATATACTACTTCAAGTCTCAGACAGGAAATGTAGTAGCAAATGATGCCATTCTGACCCGTTTGTTCATCAGCACTCTAAAGGGACTCACCTTCGAATGGTTCATGAAGCTCCCAGAAGGTTCTATCCAGAATTGGGGTGATCTGGAGAAGCTTTTTCTTACACGCTTCTTCGAAGACGACTAAGAGATCACCATGCCAACTCTCCTTGCAATGAGGCAACAAAAAGGAAAGTCAGTTAAAGCATTTATAGAGAGATTTCAGAATATGGTACTCTGATGTACTAGCGGTATGACCCAGGCCACCCTGGTGGAAACATGCTGTCACAATTTGCAAACTCCACTCCTAGCTTAGATAGGAGTTGTTGAAAGCTATATCTGAAAATAGTTAGTCCAGCAAGGCGAACAGGCAGAAGAGATTGTCGTCAGGGTTAGAGCTGGAAAAAACAAGCCTAAACCCAAAAAGTCGACAAGGCACACGCCAAAAGTATCTTTCCAATCAAAAAGGAAGGACACATTGGTGGCAGAGATGAAGTCTCCCATTAAATCTCAGCCGACCAGAGGGGGTAGTTCTTCAAGTCAGCCACGCACCAACAAGCAATACTCCTTCAAGGATGAGCATGTCGGTTCGTTGTTCAAGTTACTCAACAAGAGCAACAAATTAAACCTTCCTGAAGCTAGACGTCCCAAGGAGGTCGGCAAGACTGACAATCCCAACTACTGTTTGTACCACAGGATGCTGGGGCACCCTACCAAGAGCTATTATATCTTCAAAGACATCCTCAAAGCTTTGATTGATGCAGAAGTGCTCAAGTTCCGCCCAGAGCAGAAGAAAGTGACAGCTAATATGACGTCATTTCTTCAGTTGGGGTACAGCCTCCAACGTCGGCCAGAGTAGTTACTAAAGGTACTCAATATAGACCCACATCACCAATAGGAGAAAGGTATTGTACCTATTTCTACTCCTTAGGAAGAAATCATGTGGGTTCATTCCGACCTTATGAAAGGCCAACAGTGGACTACTGTTACCAACAGGAGTCCAAAGACAAAGCAAAAGCGTCACCTTGCAATATGGTGTTGCTTCCTCTCAGGAAGCAGAAACGAATGTCCCTCACTAACTGACTCAGAGGAGGAGACAATCGTCCTTGCTGCAGAGCTGAGTACACCACTCGTGGACCAAACTTGTTCGGGTCAGTCGTACTTGAAGAAATATGATGAAATGGTGGCAAATCCACCTAAACCCATCCCTGAACCGACCAAGCAATCCGCAAAGCAACCCGTGGAGAAGCAAAAGGAGTTTGGAATGCCAAGGCCCTCCAGAAGGACAAAGTGGAAGGAACTTCAGCACCTTACGCTTCAATGTCCTAGCTCAATTGGCTAACATCCTATCATGGATCACCTTTTACGAGCTTCTGAGACTATCAAAGTCAACAAGAGAAGCTATGAGAGAAGCTTTAGCTGATGCTGAGATCTTCATGACTCAGATTCTGGCTGAACCATAAGAGGAACATGAAAAAGACTACCTCCACACCTCTTAACATGCCCCCTGTATAACCTTCACGTCAGACAACATGCAGATGAAGGAAAACATGATAGGCCCCTTTACTTCACATGGTATATTGGATTGTATGAAGTGAGCCGCAATCAGGTAGATCCAGGTTTCGCGTTGATCATTATGCCCCGTCGGGTCATGCAGCACTTGGGAATCCCCACTCACCGATTGAGCGCCACCCAAACTACCATTTATGGTTTCAACGCCAATGGTATGCACCCAAGGGGAAAGATTAAACTCAAATGTCAAATTGGAGACTTGAGATCTGAAGTGACGTGCTACGTTATTGACGTTGACACTTCGTATAATTTACTGCTGGGATGACCATGGATTCATCATAACTCCATCGTCCCCTCTACTCTCCATCAAGTCATGAAGTATATTGATCGGGATGAAAAAGTCTGAACGTTGATCGCCGAAAGGCATCCGTTCAAGGGGGTAGAGAACTACTTCACGGACTCCCTCCTATACCAAGATTCTCTGGAGATAGACGATAATCCCCAGCCCGAGGAACTATACTCTGGTAATGAAGTTGATATTGAGCCAGAAGCAGAGGAAGAATGTCTTTGGGAGTTGAATCCACTTGTAATGAGTATTAATAAGCTCGATGTCAATAACCCCGCCAATAATGTAGGCGAGTGGTATATTAATGAAAAATTAGAGCCATCAGATATTAGTACCGATGTAGGTGATGACCCCTGGTTAGCAATAGATGCCCTGGCATCATTGCAATAGATGCCATTTTTCTCGATCACCAGTGGAGTCAGTCAAGTTAACAGTAAACCTCTAACGACAAAATTTTACTAAAGACCTACTGAAAATCTCTCCGCTGTTATATTAACATTACATCTCTAACGACAAATCTCTCATGCCCCCTAGAAAATCAATATTTGTTACGTTAATATTACACCCCCTGTCAATTCATTCTATTTTCCACCAAAGTCCCCTACCAATTCTCTCCCATAGAGTGGTAGGTCTACAAGCTCAATCACTGCTATGTTGACATTACACCTCAACAATAAAAAGTTTCAATACTCCCCAGCGAGTATGAACTTCCACTTGTCACTCTCTTACATGGAGTCACGAGTCTTCAAAATTGCTCATCAATTCTTGTCAAGTTAACACTACATCTCTGAAAGTCCAAACTTCACTTGTCAATTCTCGTCAATAGAATGACAAGTCCTCAAAATTGCTCATATCGCAAATCAACTCTTGTCATGTTAACATCACACCTCTGACAAATTACTATTAAGTTTAACACCACACCTCTAACAGTGATTAAATTGTTGCCAAGTTCAATATTAAACCTCTAACAGTCACTTCCCCAGGCTTCCATATCGAAGCTGAGATGAGCGATGCTAAGTTTAACATCACACCTCTAGCATCCAGTTCATTGTTAAGTTCAATAATATACCTATGACAATAACTTTCCCTCAGGCTTCCATATTGAAGACGAGATAAGCGATGCTAAGTTTAACATCACACCTCTAGCATCCAGTTCATTGTTAAGTTCCACAATACACCTATGACAATGACTTTCCCTCGAACTTCCATATCAAAATCAAGATGACTAATATTAAGTTCAAAATTACACCTCTAGCATTATCTCCACTGCCAAGTTTAAACACTACACCTATGATAGTGGTATTTTCAGTTTTCCCAAACGAAACTAAAATTCCTGAGCTCACATCCTTATTAAGTTAATATCACACCTCTGATAAGATTTAATCCAGAAAAAAGATTTCTAAATCCCTAATGGGTCTAATCTCACTTGTTATTCTCGTCAATAGAATGGCAGGTCCACTCACAATCACTGTTAGGTTGATATCATACCTTTAACAGTATTTTCATCAATCCCCAGCTGAGTCTTAATTACGTTAATACTAAACCTCTGATGAAGACTCAGTCATAATCCTCCGCGGGGTGAAAACTTCACTTGTTGTTCTTATCCATAGATTGGCAAGTCCACAGAAACTAACTCACATCCTTATTAAGTTAATATTACACCTCTGACAGTAATCTTAAATCTCTTAAATGGAACTTTTCTAACTTTGACTTGCTAAGTTAAAATGTTACATTTCTAGCAAATCAAAGGTAATCACTTCTACTTGTCTGATTTTCAATACAAAAAGGAAGTCAAGACATATAAGAAGCCAAGAAAATGTGTCACATATATTGATATTCAAAAGTATGAAAGTGCTACAGAAACTCTCTCTTATAAAATAAATTGAATGTTACAATAAAGGAGTATAAAGAAGTCCCTCTCGCTCACCGAAAGGTTGCACTCACTCCTAAAAACATTAAAGATACACGAAGCTTGTCCTCTTGATTGTGGCTGAGAATAGCAGATCAACTTTCTCTCCTCTTGAGAACAATGGTGCTTCTCGAGGTCGAACTGCAGGGGAGCATTCGGATTCCACCCGACCAACTGGTGCGAAGGTCTTCACAAGGTCGTAATCCTTCGCTTAATGGGAAGCTCCACCATAAGAAAGTCATCTAATGAGCATGAGTTTTTCGTCATTGTCACTGCTTTGAACAATATTGGTGAAGAGAGAATCCGAGACCTTACTGGTGATGTCCTCTTTTCCGTGACCTTCAAGTACGCCATGCTCATTGTGATCAGAAAGGATCTGAGACATTACTGGTGCATCATATCCAATAATGTCTTGATGTGTATCGACAACCGCGCAGATCTTCCTCGCCCTTAGACAGAAGTTCTAACTTCTCGAGTGCTCGCCAATCAAACAAGTTGGCCATTTCAAATATCCTCCAATGGACGCAGAAAAGGCACTGGAACCAGAATCATTTATGTGGCCAAAACCTCAAGAAATAAAAAAACCCAAGGGTTAAAATTCTGCAAAGACAGAAATAGGAAGTTAGAAGCACAAACGTGGGCTGAAGTCATGACCTCCAGACACGAATCTCGCGGACGCGAGGCTAGAAAATATAGATCCAAATGCAGTTTGATATTAGACTCGCGTTGACACGAGGCATATATCAAAGACGCAGACACGGATCGTAAAACTTCCTGAAGTTACTCCAGACGCAGGCTCTCATCTAAAGCTTCAAGATGCGGAGCTAGTCACGTTCGCGTCCAGAAATCGCAAAAGAGCAGACTTCAAAGTTTCTAAGTCATAAACTCCAAATGCGAGCCTCATATACAAAACTCGTGTTTCCAGCCTCAAAACGCGGAGTTCACCACGCTCGCGTTTGAAGAACTTGAGACTTTGACTTGAAAGTCAACAAGCTCGCGTTTCATCAATTAACGCAAAAGGCGCTTTGTAGAGCATGGACGCATGAATCTCAAGAAAGAGGTTTGAGGAAGAGATCAAAAGATAGAGTCTCTTCATGGCCAAGAATGACAGAGCTTCAAGGAAACCAAGCCTTAGCATGGCAAAAGCCATTTCCTACCTGAAGAAAAGTTCTCTAGAAGTTGGACTTCATTCGTCAAGGCACGACTATGAAAGCACCTAAAGCGATGTTTTTTAATCTTGAAATCACTTAACAGTGATAATCTTTTAAGAAGATTGAAAGAAAGCATTGAAACTTGGGTCCTTTTTGTTCTTCAGAGCACATGCCCTTGAAAGAGGCCCTTGAAGGAGAACAATCAAGACGGAGTTCTTCAGAGCGCATGCCCGCGAAGGAAAATAGTCAAGATGAATGACTGTTAAAAGGCTATGGCCTATTTATAAGATCGCTAATGGCCATTAATTAATGGCATAAAAATAAAGGCCATTATTAAAGGCCAAAATTAATAGCCTTATTTCGCTATGTGAATATCAAATCCAATCTGCATGAGACACGTGGATTTTTGCTCTGGGAAAATCCAACGACGCGCGTCCCCAACTATCAACGCCTACTTTGCATTGAAAGATCCAGCGAGATCTTTACGACAAAATGCGTGCGACGCTTCAAAGGCCGTGTCCTGAAGTCCGTGTCCCTTCAAAAGCTAAAGGTTGCATCCCCTCCATCAAATTAAAGAACGCAGGCCTGTGTTCTTAGATAGATCAGGGCTGCATTTTTCTCAACAGATCAGACTACATCCTCTCAACCATTCAGAGCCACGTTTCTCTCAAAAGTTCAAGGCCGCGTTTCTCTCAACAATTCAGAGCCGCGTTTCTCTCAATAAACCAGAGCAGGTCCTCTCAACCATTCAGAGCCGCGTTTCTCTCAAAAGTTCTGAGCTGCATTTCTCTCAGCAATTCAGAGCCGCATTTCTCTCAATAAACCAGAGCTGCGTCCCTAAAAAAAAATCAGAGTCGTGTCTCCCCTACAAGTCAGGACTGCGCCTCACTTACAACTCAGTGTTGTCTGAGTTTCCTCTCTATAACTCATAGTCGCGTCTTAACAAACAACTAAGGACTGCGCTTTCATAATAGTCAAGGGTCGCGTCTGAGAAAGCTACATTCTCCTATGCAACAAAGAGTCCGTCAGATTCTTAAATGCAAAGGAGGAATAAATACGAGACAAAAAATTTATAACTTTTATTATTTATATCAAAATGATAAAAGTGATACAGACACTCTCTTATTTGATAAGTGGAGTGTTACAACAAAAAAAAAAGATATACGAGGTGGAGAGCTAATCCTGCTCAGCCAAAGAATAGATCCGGTCCCGGAGGCGCTGTATCTCACTCTGGCGTGCCTTCTCAACTTCTGCCCTAGCTTGAACCCGCAATCCTTCTTCTGATAAGAATCTCTTCGTAGCCAGTTGCACTTGAAGAGACTCCAACTTGAAAGAATGGGCAGTAAGATCTTCTTGGACCAGCTTCTTGGCAGCTTCCAGTTCTTTTAGCCTTTTTCTAGTAGCAGCAAGCTTCTTTTCATTGACTTGAATCAAGGCTTGCGTCTTGGCAATAGCTGCCTGTGCAGTGGTTATGACTTGCTCTGCATTCTTAGTGACGACCTCGGATTCCCTGGAATCATCAACCAATCTTTGGTAACTGGCTTGGAAATTGTGGAGATGACGGGCCTCCTCAGCCATCTGCTCCTCCATCTCTTTTCTCTCGTGTTCTTGAGCGGTGAGGAGCTTATTCAGCATCGACCGAGCCTCATCCATCGGACTAGCCTTCTCCAGGTTCTAGTTCCTTTAAACATATCCCCAGCTATTCGACCAGCACCAGATACGCCCTAGCTTACTCTGAGCTTTCAGTTTGACGGATGTTCTCAACTGATTTTCAAGAATCATCCGGGAAACTCAAAGGAACTTCTCCTGGAGAGAACCAGTTCGATGCAGGACCTCATGGAAATAAAAAATTGTTGTAGCATCTGATACTCCAATTCTTCCATGATGTCCATGGCCAGAGATAGTCCTACTGGTGCACTCCCGGATCCCTTTTCTATGATGGTGTGTATAATGTCCATGGAGACAGGAGCCAACTCACTTTGTGCAGAGATAAAGTCAACAGCAGGTTATGTCGACAGTGAAGTCATGGCCGACAGCTCCGGAACTATTATTATATTATCCTCTGAAGTAACAGGGGTAGCGACAAACTCCACGGCACTTGGTTCACCGGCGAAGTCTGAAGTGCATTGTCCTCTGCGTTGGTGCTTGCCACGGGATCCTCCACTTGAACCAACCTAGTACTTTCTGCAATCATAACTTCGATGTTAGTAATAACAATGAAAAGAGGAGTATACGATACATCTTTGTTCTCTTACAAAGTTGAGAATTCGAAGACAGTAAATCCGTTGGCAGGTTGCTTTAGGATGAGGGTTCCCCAATCACGGTGGTTACACCCTCATGAAGCATCCCAGTAGCAAGAACTTCAAGGCCTTCTGGCTGGGCCAGCTCCTGGATGATCTCCTCAATATGGGAGAAAGTCGTAGCCTCGCTACCAGTAGCCACTCCTGTAGAAGGGATTCAAATGAAGTATTAAAACATCTTCCTAACTTGATGGAGAAATAGTTAAGGAGGATAGAAGAAATACCCTCAGCGGTAGTGATCTCTCCCGATGGCAGAACAATCGCAAGAACATATGTCTGTAGCTTTTCCTCTGAAATATACAAAATATTGCTAGTATCAGGAAGAGCGGGTTCATCGCCGAAATTAAATTCTTCGCCATAATAATAGCCATGCTCCTCAGACAATGAAGATGACACTTGAACCCTGGAAGGCTCAGTAACTGGGGCTTTACCACTGAGAACCCGGTGGTAGGTCTAGGCTCCATATTTCAGGAACTAGGCATTAAAATATTGGGAGAACCCAGTTGTTGCACCTCCATCCCTCTTTCCTGAGCTGAAGAAGTTGCAGGCTGAATCGAAGTTCCCAGTTGTGACAAAACTCCTACTTCGGCCCTCTCTATCACTTCTTTAGGCCGTTCGATCCCTTCGGCCATGGCAGATGGGCCGCAGGTCCTCCCTCCACAAGGATTGCTGGGCCCCTACTGTGCAAACCTCGGGGACAAAGAGTCCGGACTGCCTAATCTTCTTTTTCCTCCCCTTCTGCTCCTCAGCACCAGGAGGGATTATTTCAGGCATCCTGGTTGAAGCTTCAGCCTCAGATCCTTTTCTGGCCTTCTTCGAGCTGGGCTCACCTTGGGAAGCAGAGGCTCGAGGACGCTTGGGCACGGCATGTCGAGTTCTCCAGACAGGATGCTCCTCCGTGGCTCCTACTCCAGACTCTGACACCAAAGCTACTCCTGTCCTGCTGGCCTCCCTCCTAGTCACTCTTTCGACTTCCCTCTCAGCCTCCTTGTACTCGATCATCCCTCATATCCGACAACCCTTGGTCCCAACCTTGGCCTTGTACGTGGATTTGATGCCCTTAATGCACGAGGTGTTTATTCCAAATCCGGGCACCTTATTCTCCATGAAGTACCATGTACAAAAGCCAAAACTTGCATAAGAGTTGGGCATCTTGTGAGGGAGGGTAAAGACAGCCTCAGTTCCTCCTACAACGCTATAATACCATGCTCGGGCACCTTCGAACAGATTCCCACTGAAGCGAAGGGTTGGATTAGGGTTGCCGACATACAGTTGGTCATAACCAAACTGTCAGGTAAACCAACAAGGCATATAAGGCTCCACCGTGCAGTAGTTCCCTTGCTGAAACACCAAGTACCCAGGCCGGATATTTATCAGCCACCAGAAGATGAACCGAATGAAGCTATCCATGCCAACGAGATCTGCAAACTTGACCTCGTAAGACACATCATGAATCTCTAGGAAGCACCTATCCAACTGGTAGTTACCCCCGTTCAAAATTGTCTTCCAGATGTAGAACATATAGTATTGCAGCCAGCTCAAATTCTCCAGTCGCTACACGAAAGGCGTAAAACCTTCGGAGGCAGACACCGGCGTCATCAATGAGGGGCAACGCATAACGTACCAGGCCATTTGGTATGTATATGGGAGCTTAACCCTGGGACTCAGAGTCTTAACCAGGGGATGACCGTTGGAATCCGTGACGGGTGGCCATCTGCATCCACGATTGCTTCTACCTGATAGAAGCTCTTCGGTAGAGCGCGTAACCCACATGGATCCCAGCCACCATCACTAGAAGGAGGGCGACGGACTTCCTATGGGCAGGCAGGATCACCGGATGCACTAATTCGGCAACAATCATCTCATGCGGTAGCGTTGGCACCACACATCGCTTTAGTCATAGCATGAGGAAACCCGCCAACAGAGCCCGATCAGACATCAGGACTTTGGCTTGATGATGGAAGCTCTCAAAGATCGTGTTTGGTTTGAAGGTGTCTTCATTATACTCGGCGATGTAGGAGCTGGTGTAGGCACTAATTCTTTCAAAAATTTCTTCATCAGTGATGGGAGCTAACCAGGACATCGGGGTAGCCTTGTTCACCTTAGGGAACAGATAAGTTGCCCATGACATCTGCTTGAGTCCCCCGCTCTTCCATCCGGTCACCTGCCCGCAGATGTGAAAGTGGTACAACACTTCCTAATAGGTCTCGCGCAACCGAGGATCACTCATCTTCAGCAAGTGTAGCTCCTCTGTGAATGGGACATATTCTTTATAAGGAACATCTCTAATCATCAGCCCTGAGACTTCATACATCTCATGAAGGGCGATCCCCATTTCTCTGATGGGAGTAAAAAATGTGCAAGTCTCTGAATTATAACGCTCTAAGATAGCGTAAAAATATTGGGTGCTCTGCGGGATGCCGTATTGAACAGCCCTTACGGCCCCATACAGCCCAGCATGTAGCAGAAGATTTTGAAATTCTGTAAGAGCAAACCCTACCATCCTGCCCTACCAGTTTTATCGATAGAATGGACCCAGCCGGTGGCGCGAAATTATGAAGGAAAGTCACCCCTCACATCCAAGATTTGTTTGAGGAAGGTGGCTGCAAGTTGGGGGGTCTCTCATGTTGTGTACTCAACTCTGACCAAGCTAGGTTGCAACCCTAATACATCCCTCCCATGTCCGATGGTGTAGACTTCACGGGCACTTATCTTGCCCAGGGTGACTCTGAAGAATGGCCTGACCAATTCCCAATTCATTGTCCGACACACGGACATATATTGCAGATAGGCCAGAGGATACATCCTCTCCATGTTCGGGAGGAAGAACCTTCTATTGCCAATTTGTCAGAGCCATTTGTAGTCCCAGTCATAAAGGGCAGCCTCTTCAATTGAGTCGCCAAAGAAGAAATTGGGCTTTCTCAGTAGAGCACGGGAGTCCGACTCGAACAGGGTATCAGAAATGATCTCCCGAAGGGTCAGCATACTAGCTGTACTGAACTGACTCTGTCGCTTCTTTTATTTACTAGTAGTCACATGAGCAGTCCTTTGGAGAACAAAAATCATGTTTGGATCAGCGCCACCTACATGTCCAAAGGGGCATTTCTTGGACAGAGGATTTGAGAAGTATAGCACTGCAAAAAGGACAACACAACAGTCAGAATCAGAAAAAATGTCCAAGTATTGAAGCTCAAACACAAAGTTCACCTCAGAGCCGCGTCTGATGACTAAGACACGGAGCTCGGCGAAGCCTGCGTCTAAACTCAAAAACGCGAGGCTCACACGAAGCATGCGTTTGAAATTCCACAAACTTAAAAATTTCTCTAAGTGTTGGACTCAGATTCGAGACACAGTGAAACCCGCGTCAAACCTCAGAGACGTGACATTCACATGAAATTTGTGTCTGAACTCTCTCACTTAGAAAAATTCTCTAAGTGTTGGAATCAAACACATGGCTCAACGAAGCCCCCGTTCAACAAACAGACATGACTCAAGCTGATAAAGCGAAGATGCGGAGGTCGTCAAACCTATGTCTTGCCTATCAGTGCAAGAGCCGTGTCTGAATATCAAAAGCGAGCGTAAGCCTCGCGTTGGCAGTTCAATTCTGAAGAGACTTAAGAGTTAAGATAACTCTTCAAGTCTCTTAATGGTGGAAACCAATTCAACTGGTTTTTAAATGAAATGGGGGCCTCCTGCATGGAAGAACAGCCCATTTGAGCCTCTGGAGCAACAGCGCTAGAGGACGAAGCCACAGGTCTGGTTTTTGGAGCCATTTCGACTATGAATTTTGTATAAAAGATGAAGAAAAGAAGAAGCAGCTCGGAGCTTTTCTTGAAGTTCTAAAAATTCTCAACGCAAGGCTCAGCGGAAAAGAAAAAGAGTCAAATGATGACTCTTGAAAGACTGATGTCTTTTATAGACACAGTAATCCACCAAGATATGCGGTACGTATCTCGAGACCAATCGTCTCCCGATGCATGGCAACGCGCCTCAAATGCGATCCTCGTGTATTAAGAGAATGGTGTCTCTTCAGGCTCCTCTCGACGCATAGCAATGTGCCTCAAACGCGAACCTCATGTATTAAGAGAACGACGTCTCTTCAAGCTCCTCCCAATGCATGATAACACGCCTCAAATGCGAACCTCACGTATTAAGAGAATGGCATCTCTTCAAGCTGCGCCAAACATGTGATAATGCACTCAGAACGCGAGTCTCGCGTTTAACAGAGCTGCATCTCTTCAGCCAAAGGAGGCTCGCTTTTCCACCTTGAAGTCTGCATTACTAACAAAGTGAGAGTTGTGTCTCCACATCAAAGATCGCATCTTTTCAGTATTCTCTGGCTCACATTTTGACAAAATAGCAAAGCCGCATTTCATGGATGATGAGAAATTTTCGTCTCCACCTTGAAGTCTGTGTTACTTCAACCAAGTGAGAGATGCGTCTCCACTTTGATGTTTGCGTCTCTCCGATGAATGAGAGTCGCGTTTCTACTTCAGACGAGGTCCGCGTCTCTAAGACAACATGACCTCTGCGTATACAAGACTTGTATTCAGTCTTTACTTCTGCAATCAGTTCAATAGTACACTGACAAAAGCAGATGACTATTTCTCCTGATTCAACAGTATACCAATAACTAGCTTAGAGCACCGAGGAGGTCCGGACTGCGTATCCAGGCACTCACGATGGTCACTTTTGGTGGTTTCAAAGAGTTTTAACAGTACACTTATGAAGACCAAGATCCAGACGAGATTGAACTCAAGATATCCCAGAAGATTGCTAGCCCAATCTTGAGAAGTTGCTGCCAGAAGAAAAATCCAAAGTATTTCAAAACCCGTTCCAGTCAACCATAGAGTTTTGAAAACTTTGGAGGGAGTTCTGTAGACTGTCTAAAAATCACTAAGGATAAGTCATCAGAAAGCAGAGTCTATACTCCAGACGCAAGGTTAATCAGAGTCACTTGTGTAAAATCAAAATGTGAGGCTCGAAGCCTGCGTTCCCAGCTTCACTGCAATGCCAAGCCACAGGGCTCGAAGCCCGCATTCTCAACATCACCGCAATATCGAAATGCGAGGCTCGAAGCCTGCGTCCCAGCTTCACTGCAAAGCTAAGACGCGAGCCTGAAGCCCACGTCTTGCAAAGCTTGAAGCCAGCATTTTCAAAAGTTAAATGCCAAAACGGGAGGCTCGAATCCCGCGTCCCAGCTTCACTACAATGCCAAGACAAAGAGGCTCGAAGTCCGCGTTCTCAACATCACTGCAATGTCAAAATGCGAGACTCGAAGCCCATGTCTCACCATCACTGCAGTGTCAAAACGCGAAGCTTGAAGCCCGCGTCCAAAATCACTGCAATGCCAAGATGCAGAGCCCAAAGCCCCCGTTTAAACTTGGAAGAGCCCTGCATTTCGTTATAACTACCCTTATTACTAGGTCAATTGCTGCTCACATAATGAGGGGAGTTAACCCCCATCGTGGATGGTTTTTAAGGAAAATTTTTACCCCTAAAACCCCCTATAAATAGCTCAGTTTTCTATTGAAGCAGGTTCGAAGGTTTGAAGTCGAAAGTTTTGGTCAGAATTTTCAGCTGAGAAATACTGATAAAGAGTTAAACTTTTCTCCAACTTGCTAAGTTCAAGTTCTTGCTTAAGTCTCTTTGAGATTCCATTTGGACAGGAGCTGTGTTACTCCATCCGTGATCCAAAGAGAAGATTTCCCAAAGAGCATTGACGTTCACCCGGTTAACAAAAAACAAGATTCACTTTCCATCGCGACATTAAGAATCCAGCCTTAAACAAAGAGAAGATCTGAGCTTGAGTGTCTTCTCTCTCTTGTAGTTGAAATTTTTGAGATTGTTGTAATCTTTCATTGATTCAAGAAAATTTTACTTAAACTTCTCCTTAATTTTTCCTGAGTAAACAGCCACAGGTTTCGTGACCAATCTCCTTGAACTCGAAGCCATTGGGCTTTCTTTGCCATCGCCAGCACCAGAGGGGCTAACGTCGGCTGCGCAACCAATAGGTTCAACAAAGACGAAGTAACTAGCTTCATCGCCCTCCCGTAGGTGAACAGTGGATTGTAGTAATCTCTTTATTCCCCCGCGATCTCGGTTCCTGCATTGCAAATTAACAAGTTAGATGCACGAGAAGAGAGAATAATTAAAAAATATTACAAATGGGAACTAATCTTACCCAAGCCTGGAGCAGCCTTTTCAGCTGCTTTCTTTTGAGCCGATAGTTTTATAACTAACGGGGCAGGAGGAGAGACGATCACAACCGATTCACACATCTCAATGACTGGAGTATGGCGGCGAGGTTTCTTTACCACGCTCTTCCAACAAGGTTCACCCTTTCGCTTTCGCTTGAAATGGACGTATGGATTTTTCTTTTCCTCCTCTTCTTCCTCTTCCATCTTCATTTCCTCCATGGGAGCCGTGTCTACCCCACCAGGAGCATCCCGCGGTACCTAGGCACCAGCAACATCCCCGAAATGAGGGCTTTTAGCATCAGAAGCTTCACTGTCAATGACAGCGATAAACTCAGGAAGGCCTGGCACTCAAACACTTTTTTCCTCCCCTTGTTCAGTTGCCTTCTGCTTCATCCACTTAGAGATCCACTTTAAGCTGGAGGAGTTAATGTTGAACCCAATTGGCACGAAATTGGAGGTCTCGTATGACTGGCAGAACCCCAAAGTCATCAGCAGGTCTAGGGTTCTCAAAGGCATACACAGTCGTGCCTCAGTGCAACCGGCAATAAACTATCTCCAAGCCTGAGCACCATCGATCAGGTTTCTCAGGAAAGCCAAAATGTTGTTTTGGATTGCCGACGTAGAGCTAGTTATGTCTGAACTGGCGAGCAAAACGGTTGGGGACGTACGGTTCCAGGTAGTAGATGTCTCCGCTCCAGTATACCAAGTAGGAAGGTCTGATGCTTACTAACTACTCAAACACTCTTTGGCTTAGTGATGTTCTACCATCTCTAGCATCCTTGAACTTTTCACCATAACCAGCATCTAAGATGTAGAGGAAACATCAGAAAAGACTACACACGTCATGGCGGCACAGCAGTTTGCGGACCGCGGCCACATAGATTCACTCCCATGAAAACCCTTCAAACTGGCGAAGGTGCACGATCCAAACACCCTCCGGAGGCTCTTCCCTGGGTTGGTAATCGCCGGACAGTGCAGAGCCAACCATGCCATCAGATATGTGTATGGCATTCTAACCCCAGGGTTTGGCCCGTCGTGAGGTAAAACTGTTCCTTTACCCCCTCTTAGTTGCGGGTGGCCTACAGAAGGCCTCTGTTAGTGCATGAAGACCTCGTTGTATGAAACACATCATAGCCAGAAGTAGCCCCAGAGAGCGACTGTGCACCAAGCGAATAGCCGAAAGTAGTGCCGTCGAGAAAATGGCTTCGTCGGAGGGAGACGACACTACACACCTCTTCAACCAAACTGACAGAAAGCCAGCCAAAAGTGCTTTCCGCGATATATGTTAACGAGCTTGATGATGAAAACTCTTGAGGGTATCTACCTTTTCGTAGATCCCATTGTCTTTTTCCAAAATGAGGCCTCCATGGTCGTGCTCCCTCATCATTCGAAGGAATGTCCTTCTCTACCACCCTGAATCGAGCTTCTTCGGGAGCTTCCTCCAGAGTGGGAAATAAATAATCTACCCAACTCTTTAAGCTATTCGAGCTTTCCTTATAACCACCATGCATATCCAAGAGGATGTAAAAGTGGCACATTAGCTCTCTGTAAGTCTCAAAAAGGTAGGCTCCTATTTCTCTAACAATTCCAGCTCTGATTCGCAAGGGAAATACTCCTCATAGGGGAGAGATCCCATTGGCAAGGCAGAGACTTCCCACATCTCATGCAAAGCCATACCTAGTTCTCCCACAAGAGTGAAGAAAGTCTTTGTGGCTGGGCAGTATAATTCAAAGGTGGCGTAGAAGTTTGCAACACTCATCTGAATGCTGTAGGATGTGGCCCTTACAGCTTCACGGAGTTCGAGTCTTTCCAGGTCCTCTCCAAAGTGAGCCAGGACGTACAAGGTCAAGTTCTTCCGCCAGGTCTTTAGAGGATGAATCCAACTCGGGGCTCTGAAGTCCGTCACCGATAGTTACCGTTGACCTTTAAGAACTGGTTGCCAAAAGTCTGGGCCATGGCTGGGTTCTCCACAACTGGGATGTCTTGTAGAATGTTCCCAAGGTGCAGACCTAGTATGCACTGAGGCGAATCTGCCTTAGTGTAACCGTGAGAGGAAGCTGTCAGAACTCCCACGTGGATCAAGTCAATAGTCCGATCACTTGCCAGTTCATCTTTCTAGGCCTTATCACACACTTGAAGAAGGATAGCGGGAAATGACATTTGCTCAACGGAAGATAATACTTCTCGCCATCCAAAGTGAAAATCCACTGCCCTCCTCTGGCTAGCAGCTGCTACTCCATGTTGGGCACCGCATCCCTGAACATAAAGTCAGGCTTTCAGTAAATTTTCCGATCACGGTCTTCTAGAGGAGCAGTGGTCAGTATACTTCTTATTGTGCGCTGATCTCTAGTGTTAATCAAGACGTTGTGATCGGGAGTGCTCCTTTCACTGAACAAAGATGCTTGCCCTTGGAACTGCAAACTAACATTCTCATCCAATCCCTTAGTTGACCTGAAGAGACTATTCAAAGGTCCGGGAGTATAATGCATTGCAAAAATAGGAAAAAAAAGAGGTAAATATGTTAGCTTATGGACAAAAAGGAAAAAAGAATGCAAAGAGATTCTAAGGCATATAATTGAGTTTTTACCTGCACACAAGAATACAGAATTTCAGAATATAATAGCAGTGCAAGATACTCAATGATACCGCGATTGCAAGTGGCTGTGTGGGTCGTGGTCCACAAGGAAGAACAAGCGATGGAAGCTTTTTAGCAAGTTCTTTTTTAAGTTACAATTAATGCTTAAAGATCTTATTTTAGTTCTTGAAAAGATAAAGAAAAATAAGTTGCAATTTAGTTAAGTAGAAAGTGATAAATTGAGTAGGTGGAGAAAATAGAAGATGGATTTATACAAAGAAATTAAAAGAATGAATAAAATGGTGGGGAGATTGTGGTGATCTAAACTAAAGAATTAAAAAAACAAAAGTTAAACTAAATGAAATACTTACCTCCTCTGGTTGATGACTTACGTGGAAACCTTGCATGTTTTACCTTGCTCTGGAGGCGATCAACGCATAACCTATAAGATCGCGCTCAGTACCCATTCGCATTACATCATTAAGATGAACAAGAATGAAATGATACAGAATTTTAAGGAGGAGAACATCATCATGAAATATCGGTGGCACTCACACAAACATGGCTGATGCTTCTAGATTCACTTGGATAGTCATCAAAGTCAAAAAAAGAAAAGTAGAAAGAAGAAGAAGAACATATAAACAAAGAAGGGCATAAATATGTTACCTTTGATTGCTTGTAGAAACGATGAAAGAAAGGAGGAGGTTACATTGGTGTCACTCTCAACATAAATATCTCTCTCTCTTACTTATATGAATCTCAGTCTAACCTAAGCTTACAAAGAAATAAAAATTACATAAAATGAAAATAAAAATCTACACAAAAAGAATGAAAAATTGGCCTAAGAATCTATCTCTACTTGATCGCTCCCTGTAGTCTTTGAAAACCCAGTATTTATAGGTAAAAACCCAACGGGGGAGAGCGTACGAAGATAGGGGAATAAACGCTCCCCCAATAGAAGCAACTAAGCCACAAAAACGCGGCTTTGGCCGCATTTCAACGGTCTGGCCACACCCGTACACATCACAGGTTTCTCGATTTCCTTTTATCTTTTACTGGATTTGCAGTTTTAGGTCCTAGATTTGACGAAACCTCCTTTGATCTTCGGCTTTAACTAATTGATTTGTGAATATCTTATTTTAATCAACTTTTCAACTGGTTTTATCTTTTCTGATTTGCCCTGATTTGCCATAATCTTCCCTGATCTTTGATTTGAATTAATTCTGATCTAAATCAGAATTTTGATGGGCTTTTGGGCTCGTTTATCTTCCCTCTCCTTTAGTAATAGGCATGCATATAAATTAGACAATAAATAGGATTAAAAATAGAGTTTATTATATAATAAATACAAAAATGTGACAATAAACTGAAATTACCTAGAGGGGGGGGTGAATAGGTGATAATGCTAATCTAATGAACTAAATGCGAAATTTAAAAAGTAATTGCAATTACACTTAATACAACCAATAAGTGATGCACATACAACCAAGCCAAGCTTATAAATATGAATGATCAATGTGAAATAATGCAAGGCACAATACAAAGAGAGAGAAAGAGTAAGAGTCAATGGATCAAGCGCAAACAATAAGATTTGTTTCGAGGTTCGAGCACCCAGCTCTACATCCCCACCTTCACCCAGAAGGATTTCGAATCCACTAGCTTGTCCACAAAGGACTCCCACACAGGGAACCTCCACCGAGGATTTGGGGCGATACAATAACTAGGAGTACCTAACTCCTCTCTTTACAACCACAACCTCTCACTAGAGGCAAAGCACCAAGCCAACCAAAACAATCACCTCACAACTTGAGGGATAAGCACAAAGCTACACAAGGAATACCTCACAACTAGAGGGATGCAACCCACTTGCACAACCTCCTCAACACTATGAGGGAAAGGCACAAAGCCAAGCAAAAATAGGGTTTACAACTTGGTGATCAAAAGATCACAAAACCAATCTCTTTTCCCACAAACACAAAGACCCTATAGATAGGATAGAATGAAGCTCAAGTGTGGAAAACAAAGTGTTTTAAACAAAAAAAAATCACTTGGGAAATCTCCAAAAGATATAGAATAATTAGACCAAAACAAATTCCCAAAAGACTATTTTTCTTTGAAATAATAAAACACTTTTAAAATAATGAAGATTGATCTTTTAGCACTAAGAAACTCTTTTCAAAAACTTGTATAAACACTAGAGAAAGCTCAGAAATTTTAGCCCAAAAATTCTTGGTGAAAACTAGTCACAAATGGGGTTTTTATAGCCTCTGTAAAAATATAGCCGTTTCAGCCAAAAAAGGTCAGATTTGACCATCCGGTCGACCGGCCGGTCGACCGGCCAACGGTCGATTTTTGACCGTTAGCTGCTACCGATCGACTGCCTAGTCGACTGGGCCCTGAACCAGAGAGCAACGGCTCTCTGGCCGGTCGACCGGAGCAACCCGAGAGTGGGTTGCTTTCAGTCGGTCGACCGCTCGGTCGACCGGCTCAATGGGCTGGCTGCGTGCACGTATCTGTGCACTTCGGTCGACCACTCCGGTCGACCGGCTACTGGTCCGGTCGACCGTGCAGTCGACCGCCAGAGCCTGGCAGTTCTGTTTTAGGGATTGAAAACTTAGGTTTTTATTATCCAATTAAATCCCATAAAATCTCCAAAAATTCACAAAAATAGTTTTAGCATAATATAATGATATACAAACTTGTGTGAAAAATTTCAACACAAATTTCAAATTTTTTGAACCATTTTTGTGTTAAGAAAATATTGCCGAAAACCAAAACCTGTATTTTTCCAAACTTGAATTTTCCAAATGAACATCCGATTTTTCCAAAACTTATCCAAATACAAAAATATGATATTTAAATACTTTGAAGCATGATGCATATGGATAGAAATCCAATATACAAGAAACATATACATATCATAGTTTTTGACTTTATTTCCAAAAATATGTTTTGTTAAAACACAAAACCTAAAACACATGAATAGGTATATCAAATTAAGTTTGTCTAGGATATAAAGCATACATGTATATAGAACATGTCTAATATACATAAACACATGTAAACTTGTTTTGATACTTATCTAATCATGAAAACCAAGATCGGTTAAACCAATCAAACCGAAAACCAAAATCAAAACATGAAACGTGTGTGTGTTGTGAACTTGAGCATATCATACTATTCTAATCTTTACAAATGGATCTAAACACAAAACTAAGCTAGGTACCGAGGTCTTCTTGTAGAGCGCCGTCTCCAAGCCGACTCGATCCAACACTCCGTGATCCACCGAGCTAGACTCCAACGAGTGCTATGTAAGATCTTGATGCTCGGGCTCTGGAATCACCATGTGAAAGCTTCCAAACCATCTTTGTTGAAGCTAATCACCAACTAATATCTTGAATAAAGATCTGAAACTAAAATCACAAGATTATTAGTACACATAACTACATGAGTTAATCATCATCAAAACTAGAGTGGAAGGCCTTTGGGCCAACATAAATATGCAGTATCAGCGATCGATCACCCCCCATACCTATATTTTGCTCGTCCTCGAGCGAAATAACAAAACTAAACCAAAGATTATTAGACCACTTTCGTAGGTCATGCGATTGCACTGAGCATGTGCAATAAGCCGTTAAACCTCTAGGCTTCCCCTAGAGGACAAGTTTTGTCTCGTGAGGATTTTCAGTGGATTACACCCACAAAATCCAGAAAGAGAAACAAAGTGTTAGTATTTTGAAAACATATTTTGAAAGAGATAAATATTTGAATTATTATTGTAAGAGTTCAAGTAATCTATAAGTTATAGGAAAATCGAATTTTTCATTTCTAAACTTAGTCTCTATTCAAAACTTGTTATCAATCAAGGTAAGGAGTCAAACTGTATTTCTCATTTAGTCTATTATTTTACCCTAAGTTATATGCACCTTTTATGCCTTATACATATACATACATACATACATACATATATATATATATATATATATATATATATATATATATATATATATATATATATATATATATATTAGGTGATATAATTTCTTAGTTCTATTAGGCTTTCTAATCTGCCCATGTAACAAGCCTTTAATCGGTGACTCCCGAACCAAATGGTCTTAGGGCACCGGGTGAGAAAATACCCCAAGGACTTAAGACTTGAGCAAACAAGGCCACAAAACTAAGAATTTCATTATATGAACCGCTTTTAGGCGTGAATAATTATGTTTTATGAGGCACAAATACCCAGCTTAATCAAAGGATTTATATATATTTTTTTTCTTTTCTTTTTCTTTTTCTTTTTCTCTTTTTTTTAAATAAGGCATAAGAATCTTTGTTTTTGAACCCTAAGTGTGTAAGTGTATAAAACATGCATACATGATCAAGGTAAAAATCAAATTATTTTTCTAAATATTCTTCCTAACCTTGAAAATCAAACAAATAATCTTATTTTGACCAAGTATAAGAAATCCTAATTATGATTCTCCTATTCGTTAAAATTGACTTAATTTCTTACAAAAAAATATGTCAAAATATTGTTTCTATTTTCAAAAAGTTTTTGAAAGTAAAGAAATATTAACAATAAATTTTTTTTTAATAACAAAAGGAAAACCTAAGTTATGTTAGAACCTTCCCCCACACTTATCTTAAGCATTGTACTCAATGTAAGAATTAATGCATAGATGCATGAAAAAGAAAAAAGGCAAGGAAAATATTACCTTATGGTGGTGATTCTGGTGGTGGTCTGATTGGGTCAAGCATTGCTACCCAATCAAGATAATGTGGTGGTTCACGGAACCCACCTTTATTGCCCTCTTTTCTATTTACATATTTACAGTCCCCAATATGAATAGGATTATGAAAGATCCTATCGTGAAACTTACTCCATTTATATGACCAGTCTTGAAAAATCATCACGGAGTCATCATGGTCTATACCTATATCCAATAAAAGAATGTGACTTAATGGAATGGTTGACTTGGGCTCAAGAATGATAGGTTCAGGAACCAATACTAACTTAGAAAAATCAACTTTGGGTTCAAGAGTCAGTTTTGGTGCCAAAATTGAGTCCAAATCCAAAAATTGAAATTCATATTCTTTTCCCATCAATGGAATGTGACTATCCAAAATTAGTGATTCCATTTCTAGATCTCTCGGTACATGAATAAATGTTGGCTCGAGAAATTGGTCCAAATTGGGTAAGAATACTAGAGTCAACATAGATTCGAAAATGAAAATTGAATCACAAAGTTAGGGATTGGGTTCACATTCATAATCAAGTTCAGTCTTATTAAAATGAAAACTTGTCAATTTGTCAATGGGTTGATATTAGTCAAGTTCAAGGTTTTGTGGTGAAATTGAATCTTGGTCAAAGTCTTCAAGATACCATGATTCTTGATTTTCATCAATATGACTAGAAGTATCGGCAATATTCAAAGATTGGGTAGGGAGAGTTTCCTTATTCCTACGCATGTTTTTCAATCTACTAAGTTTTGCTTCTATCATATCGAGTAGATCATTTTGGAAATGAATCATGGATTTCATACTCTTTTCTAAGTTGGCATGTTATTCTTAAAAATAGAGTAAGGATCTGTGATTTAAAAATTTTGACGAGATTTTGATTCTTCTAAAATTTGAATTCATCGCTCAAGCTCGTCTAAGGCTTCCATCTTCTTTTCCTAATCAATTGATTCTTCTAATGGTTGTTCGGGAGAAGGAGCATATGAAGCTGGATGTTGATAAGGTGGTTGACAATACAACTCGGGGGAGTTGTATCCTCATTGACTCTGTGAAGAGTAGTGATAATTATTCCAATCTTGTTCATAGTATTGAGAATGGGAAATGTATTGATTCAGATAAGACCAATCCGGCACACTAAGTTGGTTAAAGTTATGATATACCGGATTGGTTATATCCGAAAAAGAGATCGGAGTGTAACATGAATTATCATTAAAATTGAAAAATTATTGTTATAAGCCATATCACACAAGAATTGTCAAAATCAAACAAAGAAAAACAAACAAATAAACAAACAAAAAGAAAAAACCTTAGACCTAGACGACTCCTAACTGGTTAGACTGTCCATGGGGGATATATTACTGAATCTGACCACAAGTTAATCAGGCAGGTAGGGGCAAGATCAATCGGAGGTATCCGTGCCTAAGCAATGGGTCTAATTATGCAAACCACCAACCTTCAGAGTTTCGCCCCTCAATCCCCAATCTTAGACACCGATTTGGTAAGAGTTAAATTCTAATCAACTTCCCCCTTAGGTCAGTCTCTTATATGAGTCCGAGATGTCCCTAGGGCCAACGTCTACTCAGTTTTAGTTAGACTTGGGTTAGTGAGTGAGGAGATTGTTTGTGGGCTAAGAGAGGGTAATGACTTCCCCACCTTATCTTTTTTATAGGACAAGCCCGTAAATCAATTTAGTACAATGTGTGCATGAAAAAGCAACATTTAAGCAATGTAAACAATTCAAAAGTATTCCTATAATACATGCTATGCACACATACCTTTGCTCTAGCACTCTTCAACAGTAATGTAAAATGTAAACGAATTAGACACGTGCCTAAAAGCAAAGTCTAAACCATTTTTAGCGTTTAACAAACATCAATTTATTATTGAGGTCAGAAAGTATGTGCAGTGAGTAAATCAAGAAAATAAATAGCTGCAAAATTTTAGCTTTGCAAATCAGCCAACTTGAAAAAATACAGATTAGTAGTTCACTTAGATTGCCACTAGAATGTAGCAAATCTGAGGGCTTCTGGGCTCTGCTTTCTTGAACAGAGTCCAGGGCCACTTATATGTCCACTACAGCAAAAATTTCCTTGATATCTATTACTGCACACCAAGAACAAAGAAGAGAGCTAACTAAAAATGTAAACTTAAAATGAACTTAACGTCTCTCCCCAGAAATGACGCCAAAATTTGATTGAGTTTTTACCTGTACACAAGAATACAGAATTTCAGAGATTTATAATAGCAGTGCAAGATACTCAATGCTACCGCGAAAGCAAGTGGTTATGCGGGTCGTGATCCACAAGGAGGGACTAGCGATGGAAGCTTGTTAGCAAGTTCTCTTTTAAATTACAATCAATGCTTATAGATCTTCTTTTAGTTCTTGAAAAGATAAAGAAAAATAAGTTACAATTTAGTTAAGAAGAAAGTGGTATATTGAGAAGGTGGAGAAAATAGAAGATGGATTTATACAAAAAAAAAATTAAAAGAGTGAATAAAATGGTTGGGAGATTGTGGTGATCTAAACTAAAGAATTGAAAGAAAAGAAAGTTAAACTAAAAGAAATACTTACCTCCTCTAGTTGATGACTTACCTGGAAACCTTGCATGTTTTTCCTAGCCTCGAGGGCGATCAACGCATAACCCATATGATCGAGCTCAGTCTCCATTCGCATTACATCATCAAGATGAATAAGAATGAAATTATACAGAATCTTAAGGAGGAGAACATCATTATGAAATATCGGTGGCACTCACACAAACATGGCTATACTGATGTATCTAGATTCACTTGGATACTCATCAAAACCAAAAAAGAAAGTAAGAAGAAGAACATATAAACAAAGAAGAGCATACATATGTTACCTTTGATTTCTTGTAGAAATGATGAAAGAAAGGAGGAGGTTATATCGGTGTCACTCTCAATATAAATCTCTCTCTCTTACTTACATGAATCTCAGTCTAACCTAAGCTTGCAAAGATAAAACCTACACTAAAAAGAATGAAAAACTGGCCTAAGAATCTATCTCTGCTTGATTGCTCCCTGTAGTCTCTGAAAACCCAGTATTTATAGGCAAAAACCCAACGGGGGAGAGCGTACGAAGATAGGGGGAGCAAACGCTCCCCCAACAGAAGCAAATAAGCCGCGAAAACACGAATTTGGCCGCATTTCACGGCTTTGGTGTAGCGAGGTGGCCACACTCGGGGAGTACACATCACAGGTTACTCGATTTCCTTTTATCTTTTGCTGGATTTGTAGTTTTAGGTCCTGGATTTGACGAAACCTCCTTTGATCTTCGGCTTTAACAAATTGATTTCTGAAGATCTTATTTTAACCGCTTTTTCAACTGGTTTTATCTTCTTTGATTTGCCCTGATCTGCCCTAATCTACCTGTTCTTTGCTTTCAATTAATTTTAAATTAAATCAGAATTTTGATGGGCTTTTGGGCTCTTTTCTCTTCCCTCTCCTTTAGTAATGGGTTTGTATATAGATTAGATAATAAATAGGATTAAAAATAGAGTTTATTATATAATAAATACAAGAATGTGACAATAAATATGCAGTATCGGCGACTGATTAGCATAGCTTCGCTTTTCAAGCGAAGCTAGATCAGCAAGCATAACTTGACCTTTTCAAGCAAACCTAGCTCAGCAGGCATAACTTCGCTTTTTCAAGCGAAGTTAGGTAAGCATCAGCTTTAATCCGAAGCTTAACTTCGCACTCTGCACAAAGGCAGAGTGCAAAAAGGCCCAAGGGCTAGCTTTGCAGGGAAGCTTAAAATGTACTTATGCCTAAAATAGTTCAAAGGACTCAAGTCCTCCAATCAGCTTTGCACTGAAGCTCAGCTTCGCATTCTGCCAAGAAACAGAATGCAAAAAATAGCCTCAAGTGCTAGCTTCACATAGAAGCTTGGGAAAGAAACTCTTCAGTTTTTAATTTTGATTTACGAAATTGAAGGGAAAATAAATCCCCTAAAATTTGATAGAATAAAAATTAAGGGAGTTCGACTCCCTGAGATCACCAAATCATGGTGAATAGTGGGTTCACCATGAAATAGCCAAAACTTGGCTTTAAAAGAAATGAAAATCTCTGAAAAAGGGAGAAATTTCTACCCGCTATGGGTCGTTCAACGGTCGGAGGCGGTGGCGACGCCATCGTAGAGGTGGCAACCTCTTTCGCTGCACGTTGTTTGGGAGCCATTAGAACTCGTAAGAAGTTCTGAGAGATTTCGAAAGAAGAAGATGAAGAGAGTTCTAAAAAAACCTTTAAAAAGCTTTGAGAAGTTTTGAACAAAAGAGAAACTTCTCTGAAGTTCAGCCGAATTGGCTTTTTATAGGCGCTTAACGTTGAGCTTCGCCTCCTTATAAGAAGTGCAAACTGTCATTTCTAATTAATTTTTGAAAAACCTAAGGCAGTGAAGTTAGCCAACTTCGCTCAGACGCCTTCTTTAGCTTCACTGAGAGCTCGTATCTTGGCTCTCTTGAGAGCTCATTTTTAACTTCGCTTGAAACTTTACTCCAGCTCCGCTGAGAGCTCATCCTTAGCTTTGCCTGAAGTTTCATCTTAGCTCCGCTAAGAGCTTATTCTTCATGAAATTTCTAGGGTAAAACCAATTTGGTTACCTAATTCAGTGTACAGTTATACCCAGTGGGCCCCCTGACCTGAGCGATGTAGGTATCAGGTTTCAAATTCAAAGTGTTTCATAATCTATACCAATCCATTACAGATTCATGAAAACATTGAAGGGAATTTTCTTGACATCTAAGACAAGCTCCCGCGCAGTATTTCAACCAGTCTGAACGATATCTATACTCGGTGATATTTACAAAAGTCAGAGTCATGGACGAGTTGATGACCAGGTTTATATCCACTTCAGAGGCCAAAGCAGGCCTATAAGGCTAGGTCTGTTCAAACACCTAGCCTCGCGTGAGCCCAAAAGGGTGTGTGGCGCCCCGATCCCGGCGGGTACGGAGACGCCACTGCGACGTACATACGCAGGGCGATGGTACCATCACGTATGTACGCTAAGCATCAATACAACACAACACATATATCAGAGTGCGGAAATACGTGGTATTATACATTCCAACATAATTTAAACAAGTACTGAGTCATCACAAACAGTGATATAATATTACATCAATATTACATCACGAGATAATACAAAAGTAGACTACACATGATACAACAGATAAAAAACTCACGAGCTAGAAAGGGGATCTCGCGAGCGGGAAAAGACTGGACGGAAACTACTGCTGATCTGCCTGCTCCTCAAGATAGGCCTGATCCTCGGCCGATGGGTCCACCTCGGTCCAAGCTGCTAAATCTGGACATGCAAATCCAGGGTTGTTAGGAAAAACCCAGCGAGTACAAGAAAAACCCAATGGTAAGTATAAATAATAGTAAGTGCATCATGACAAGTATAATGTACCCAAATCAATAAGCATGAATTAACCACAATGAATAGTGAATATGAAAATAACACTAATATTTATAAGGCATGAAATAGAAGCATGTATATCAGGCCAAGTGTCATGTAATCAAGTTAGGAATCATGGAGTAACTACAATAAATGATAAGTATGGAGATGACACAGATATGCACGAAGTCAATTTATTAAGTTAATATTATTAACTCGTTCAAATTGTATGTTTGGTATATAACCGGTGCCATATACTTTCGCATACAAATCTAGCGAGGTTGGTTATTGGAAATTGATAGGGAGCGACGAACCATGTTTATAATGGGTCCCGTGCATGCCCGGGACAACGGTCCAGGATTATCCGGCACTGAACCGGAACGTACCGCTAGGCACTGGGATTTACTATATGCCCGAAGGTCTTATAATACACCCGAACAGGAATAGAGTGTCACCGTTCCCCGCAGGATATACCTAGGGGATTATAGCACACCCGGACAGGCAGGCAAGGGGGTAGGGGTGCCAGTACACCCCTCGGAAGCGCCTGGTGGCCATCCAGGTCGAATCCTACAGGAAGTTGTACAACATATGTATGGCCACCATAAACACAGAAGCTATATCGATACCCATCAATTTCCCCCATCCCGGTGTAAGTTGTTTACATATGACAGAGTCTCAAATAATAATGTTCACAGGGTGTCCACAAATGTACAATATCCATGACTATCCTATTACGGGGTCAACAGGAGTATAATACAGGAGTAATGTCAGGAGCCTCCCTATTTCAGGGGTTCAAGTATACAGGAGTACAGGAGCTCAGGAGTACCAAATATCTGGTAATAATAATATAATAATCATGTCATGTCCCCGTAACAGTATAGTCATGAATATGTCATATAATCAGGTATCAGGGGTGGTAATGTCTGGTCAAGAGTCATAATGTCAGGTCCAGGTATTTATACTACATGAAAGCATAGCATATACCGTATGTCAAGAACAGACGTCAAGTATCAAGTATCAGTGTCCAATGTCAGGTGATAAGTGTAGCAGGACAAGTATCGGGTCGGGTATCACATGTCGAATATAGTATGGCAAGTATCAATACCAGGTGTCACATATCACATATAGCATGTCAAGCATCAGTATCAAATATAGTACGAAAGATATCGGTGTCAAATACAGCATGGCAATATCGGTGTCAATTATTGTGTGCGGTGACAAAAATCATATCCCTAGTATAACATGCCAAGTGTCGATGTAAATACCGTGTACCGGTGTAAATGCCAAGTGCCGGTGTCCTAAATCACATATCAGGCATAACATGTCTAAGGTCGGGTAAATACCGAGTGCAACATCACATATTTATTTACATAGCATGATATCATGTATTAAATTTACGGTAAATGGTATTAAGCATGCTAACATATCCATATATCAATTCTAGGTTTAAAATACAAGATCATTTATTTTTTAAGTGTATTAAAATACTCGCATAATGATAAAATGGATATATGTCAAAAATGAAATTGTACTCGCCTGAAACCGGGTAAAATACCGGTTAGAATCCGGGGAATCAGCGAACCGTTCAAGTATACCTCAAGCCCACAATATATATTAAAATATATAATTATAAATATTTATATAAATATTTTAGAGAGAAGAGAGAGGAGAGAGAGAGAGGAGAGAGAAAGTTGTAGGAAAAAAAAGGAGGGAAAATGAGGTGTATTTTGGAATAAAATAGGGATTTAAAGGAGAGGGGTAGGGGGTGTAAATAGAGGGAAGTAATTTGAGGAAAGAGGTGGGGGTATTTTAGGAAAGAGGCAAAGTTTGTTTTATTTAGGGAAATGATATGAAAGTGTTGAAAGAAAGAAAGAAAGAAAAAGGAAGGAGGGAGGAGGTGGGTGGCCGGCCGGCCACTTGCGCCGGCGGCGGCGCCGCCGCGGGGTGGAGTGTGGCGCGCGCGCGCGGGTGGAGGAGGGGGAAGGTGGGTTTCTTCTTTTGTGTTGTTGTTGTTGTTGTTGATGTTTGATGGAGGTGATGGGTGGTGGTGGTGGTGGTTGTGGTGGTGGTGGTGGTGTTGGAGAGATAGAGGAGGTGGAGGTGGTGGTGATGGAGTAGTTAGAGGGGAGAATTTGGTGGTGGAGAGGAGGAATTTGGAGAAGATGAAGGTAGGTATGTGATGGGTTTGGGAGAAATTGAGGATGGTGGAGTTGAATTGGGGGTTGATGTGAGTGGAGGAGTGTTGTGGGGTGTTGGGGGAAGCGGTGGCGGTGGCTAGGGCGGCGCCGGAGGCGGCGGTGGTGAGGGTGGTGCGGCGTGCGTGAGTGGTGCTTGAGTTGGAGAGGGAGGTTGAAGATGAAATGTGTTTTTCTTTTTGTTTCTTTTTTTTTTTTGGGATTTTCTTTGAAAGGTGAATTGAAGTAGGGTTGTTTAATAGAGATGGAGGTGGGTGAAATAATAAATGGGGATGGTGGAGGGAGTGGTGCTCAGCCCATGCCCTGGTCGGCTGCTGCATTATCAGGTGATGGGAGTTGGAGTGAAGGAGAAGAAAAAGAAAAGAAGAAAAGGGAGAAAGTCAAAGGGGAAAAAGGATATAAATATATATATAATAATAAAATAAAAGAAAATAGTTTTAAAATTTTATTATTAAATAATTATTTGTTATAATTTTCTGGAAGTATGAAGTAGTGGAGTAGGGAAGGAAAAAGTACGGAAAGATAAGACCGGTAATAAATATTATTATTTTAATAGGGCGAAAATTTGACTGTTTCAGAACCGTTCCGAAAAATTCTCAAAAATAGCAAATATCATTCTAAGATGTTTGGTGAAATCGGATTTGAAAAATATGATTTAGTTTTCAAAATAAAAAATCTTGGAATCTTCCGGCGACACGGCCGACACCAGGATCGGTCAAATTTTGATAAATTATGAAAAATCTCAAAAAAATATTTTTAGTTAGAAAATGATATTCTAAGATATACTGTGAAAGCCATTTTTGAAAATTCAATCCAATTTGAAAATTAAAAATCCGGGAATCAGTCAGCGATGTCAACTAACACGGTTTGGAGATTTTGCAGAAAAATTTCAGAAAATTCCAAAAAATCATGAAAAATCTAAAATATTAGAAACGGTCTCTGAAACTAAAAATAGTCCAATCGGACTACCAGAAAGTCAAATCGGGTTATTGGCTGGTATCGGTTCCCCGGTCTGGGTCAGGGCTTACTCTAGGTCCAAGAATCCAGATCTGGTACTCAATAAACTAAGTAATCACAACTCATGAACACATACAGGAAGAAAATTGAGCAATGTG